>JAFEMH010007652.1:0-80957 GCA_022495995.1 Adenophora triphylla var. japonica
TTGGTGAGGCGCTCGTCCGGATTATGGTGAGGCGCCCGCCGTCTTCCGCAAACGCTTCCTCAGATCGCTTCGCCGCTTTCGTTTCCGCCATGTATCAACCTCGCATCATCCTCCTCCTTAGAAAAAAAATTCGGTCCCACGAATTTGACATGTTGCGCCGAAAAGGACCTTACAAAATTCACCCTTCAATCGTAGACGGATCGTATACTTGATATAATTACTCATTATATCCATCCAATCGACCCATTCGGTAGTTAACAAAAACTCAAGAATCAATTTCGAATGATGTATCGAGCCGAAGAACGTGGGATAAACTCGTCAAACGGATCTTCACAAGGAGGAAAAAACATGGTTTCAATGGGTGGGGTGGCTGCCTGGGTCGCAGCCTTGTTGTTCACTGCTTTGGCTATTCCTCCCAAGCTGACTTCCATCATCCCAGGTTGCTGATGTCTTGGGTGTTCCGCCATGTCGATTGCGTGAGTTGTCACAACATGACAAATCTCGCAATCACACTTATCAAACACCGGTGGTATGGACCAATCAACAAACTTTTCAGGCTGTGACTTACCTTCTAACTCCGAAATCTCGGTCTTCATGTCGCTTATAACCCTAGAAGGATATGTCCACTTCCCCGTTACAGTTCGTGATCCCTAGCGGAGGGATTGGTCACCGCTAAACCCTCTTCATCAGACGATATGTCTGATTCAGAGTCCTCCAACCGCGCTAGCTGACGTTGGATTCGTCGACCCTCCACCCGATCAAAGTATCGTTGGAGTTCACGAATCTCGGAACGCAACAAACGGAGTTTGAGATCTTGAATCTTTCTTCGCAATTCGTCCTTCTTGATTTCATATAGTGCGCGTTCGTGATGTGGATCGTATTCCTGGGGATTCGCTTCACGAACCCTACTACGAACACCATGAACACCACGACCATGCCTTCATTCAGCCATCAATTCAACCAGGCTCTGATACCAAATGATAACGAACTGAAGTTATATGAGAATGAGAGGAATGACTGAACGGAATATTAGAAAACAAGACGGGAATTGAACCCTCAATGATAGTTGCTCACAGCAATCTATTTTCATAAATCATAAATCAAAAATCTCCTAAACTATTACAATTAACTTGGCTTTTATAGGACTCCTAAAACTTGGAAAAGACTTTCTTGCCAAATCACAATTCTAAGTTACCTAAATGTGATTGGCTAAAATAACTAAATATACTGATAAAAACCCAAGTAAATTATGACTCTAAATAACTATTACTAAATAATAATAAATAAGGAATACAATCCTTGCTCAAAGTGGACACCACAATTACTAAAGTCGTGTAATTGCCTTGCAAAGAACATTCCCGCCAATCGCTCTTCCCGTGTCACCCACTTCGCTCCATTGCTCGACTTTTCGCATGGCCGCTGGTGAGGCGCTCGCCTGGATTATGGTGAGGCGCCCGCCTCGCTTCATTTGCTTCCTCGGGGCGCCTTCGCCGCTTCCGTTTCCGCCATGTATCAACTTCGCACGATTCCCCATTAGTGCCGGTGTTAGAGTAACAAAGTGTCGCCGTGAAAGAGTGTCGGTGCATGTATTAACTCCGGTGTAAAAAGTGACAATGTTAGTGTAACAAAGTGATAGTGGTAGTGTAACAAAGTGACGGTGTAATTACTTGCCCGGTCATGTATTATTAAGTGTCAGTGTTAGTGTAAAAAAAATGTTAGTATTAGTGTAACAAAGTGCCAGTGTAAATAGTGTCAGCGCATGTATTATTAAGTGTCAATGTAAAAAAGTGTCAATTTTGGTGTTAAAAAGTGTCAGTTTAGTGTAAACAAATGCCAGTGTGAATATTACCAGTACATATATTATTAATTGACAGTATAAAAGAGTGCCACTGTAGGGTAAAAAAGTGTCAGTGTTAGTATAAAAAAGTGTCAGTGCATGTATTATTAAGTGTCAATATAAAAATAATTTTTCTTTAAGTTTAGAAAAAAAATGCATTTTTTATAAAATCAACTCAAATAATAATCAGTTATTTCAGAAACACCCAAAAAAATTATTTTAAAAAAATATTTTAAAGGAAAATAATTGTAAGATATGATACATGTTATTTTTTCAGTAAATATATTCTTTATTTACCTTGAAAAAGATGTTACATATAGTAAGTGGATAGTTATTATGAGTGTAATAACTGAGTCTTATTAATAAATAATTATTAAAATGTTTATATTTTGGGAGAGTGTCTTTTTAAATTTAAATTGGATACCAAAAATGAAAATTTGTACATTTTCGAGAGACGGAGGGAGTATATAAAAGAATTTGTTACTTATCTAACCTAATTTTTACCCGCTCGAGTTATAAATAATATTTTAACAATTAATATTCTAAACCACTTGATTACTTATCCATTTTGATTTCTTAATTTTTATGTCAAAATCCGTCCCATAATAATAAAATTTCGAATTTGTACGAAAATTAAGAAAAAATAAATGTTGTTAATATAAAAATATAGGAGAAAGAAAATTAGATAGGAATAGTAAGTGTGTTGTTATTGTGAGTGTAAAAAATAATTTCAATTATCCAATTTAAATAATAAAAAAACTAAAAAAATTATTTTGAAACAAATCAAAAAGAAAAATAAGCTAGTAGAGAAAGAGAAAGTATGAGAAAATGCAAGGAATTAAAATAAAATAAATACGAGTTAAATACCTATTTGGTCCCTGACTTATAGCGTTTTTTACGATTTCGTCCCTATCGTATCTTTGTGAACGTTTCAGTCCTTGAACTACCTATATAATTTTTCAGTTAATCATTTTCGTCAATTTCTCCGTTAATGAGGGTTGAAACTGTAAAATGTTAAACTCCAGACCCTAAAAAATAAATTTTAAAGTTACAAAACACCCCCTCTCTTCCTTTAAAACCTAAATCAGTTTACATAATAAAAAAAAACTAATAATAATAATAATAAAATAACAATAATAAAATAATAAAAATAACAATAATAAAATAATAAGAATTATAATAATAAAATATTAATAATAATAATAATAAAATATTAATAATATTAATAAAATAATAATAATAATAATAAAATAATAATAAAATAATAAAAATAGTAAAAATAATAATAAAATAATAATAAATAACAATAATAAATAATTATAATAATAATAATAATAATAATAAATAAAATAATAAAATAATAATATTAATAATAAAATAAAAATAATAATAAAATAAAAAAAATAATAATAAGATAATAATAACAATAAATAATAATAATAATAATAAAATAATAATAATAATAATAATAATAAAATAATAATAATAATAATAATAATAATAATAATAATAATAATAATAATAATAATAATAATAATAATAATAATAATAATAATAATAAATGTCAAAAAATATTTTAATCTATTTTTAAATTTATTATTTTTGAATATTCATTTTGAGAAGGAGGAAATATAAAAAAATATCAAATATTATTTCCAACCGGCGACTGCCTCCTCCGTCTCCATCTCCTTCACCTCTTCCTCTCCATTTTTTCCGGTGACTGCCTCCTCCGTCTCCATCTCCTTCACCTCTTCCTCTCCATTTTTTCCGGTGACTGCCTCCTCCGTCTCCATCTCCTTCACCTCTTCCTCTCCATTTTTTCCGGTGACTGCTCCTCATATATAGTTTCCTTTCATTTTCGTCAATACCCACTTCACGCCCGCTGCCACCCCTTCCCCACCATCGTTGCAAGCATCACCAACAACCCACCGCTGCCACTGTAATCAACACCACCACTGTCGCCATCATCACCATGATGACTACACTACCTCAATTCCACCCCAATCACAGTCCATAATCATCAATTCACTCAAATTGCCCCCAAATCTACTTGAAATTCTCCCTAGATCTTCCCCATTTTCGAAATCAGAATCAATTCGTATTCCACTCCAATCTGTAATCAAAATCAATATTTTGAATCCCTAAAACGCCGCATCACTGAACCGGAATTTAGGTTGGTTTCTGTTGATTGGGTAGAGAGAGAAATTTAGAGAGAGAAAGTGTGTGTGAGGGAGTGTGTGTTGTGTTTTGAGAGGATGGGAAGGGAGAAGGAGGCCGGAGGTGGGGAGGGGAGAGCTCGCCGGAGATGGAGGGAAGGGGTGACTGAGGTCGCAGAGGAGAGGGTTGGCCGGAGGGGGTAGCCGGAGTTGGGGTCATCGGAGAGAGAGAAAGTGTGTGTGAGGGAGTGTGTGTGTTGTGTTGTGTTGTATTACTAGTACTCAAAAGCCCGTGCCAATGGCACGGGTCAGTACAAAAAGGCAAGCAGTGAAAAAAATGATAAGTAGAATAAAACAGCTTCTCCATGAGTTGTCTTATGCCTGACTATCAATATACATCAATTATGTCTTACATCCTTGTTACCCTTTACGTAGAAATATATGACATTTTAAAAACTTGGATAAACCATCTACTGTGGATGTTGCCCCGTTGGCAATGGCTACAGTTTTAACCGGCCGCAATGTCATGACTAAGACAACCAAACCTCCAGCACAACTACTCTCTCTCATCCTCTCCTCATCACTTTTCATCAAGTTCTAAACCCATGATTTCATTCATACCTGAAACGAAAAGCCGATCAAAACTTAAAATCATCGGGATAACGTGCATGCACAAACCTAGATCAGTTTGTGTGGCTAACTATTAACTTCAAAAATTCACTTGACACTTCCAAAATTTTAATTGGCAGTTTACCAAATTTAGGAGTTGAACTACTAAATGAAAGACCATTAATTCCTTTTGTAATATTAGGACCAAGCTAATAAATGCCAGATAAAGAAACCCTTGAGCATGTAATGGCCTCTATGTCTCTCTCCCATTATGATATCCTATCTTTAAACTCATTATTTTATTTCAGAAAGAAACTAACAACATTCCTGATATTATAACTCCAAACCTTTTAACAGAAAGTTAGTGACCTTGAGAATGTTTGACTTTTCTTGCCTCCAAATTTTTATGAGCAACAGCAACACCATTAATCCAAAATGAAACAAACGTTGCCATTAGAGCCCTTATGAAGCCCACATATGTGCGACGAACCAGAACATAAAATATAAAGTTTGACCACTCCTCAAAAAAGCAAAAAAAATTTTAATACTAAGCACCAATTTTCTCATCAATCAAATAGAAAACAAATTAAAAAAAATCCAACAACTAAAATATGTAGAACCCTTCTGTACAAACGTAAATCACATTTTTATTAAAACCTCATAAGAAGATTTAGGGGCCACCTTATTATCTTCTCAAAAGTGATAAACACAATTTCGTTTCAAGAAATCATCTGAAAGAAAAAAATATATTAAACAGAACCTTGCGAGATGATGGGAGAGCAATGGCCTCCCTCTTGCTCACGCTCGGATCTAAAGATGAATGACAAAAAATAACAATCAGGGAAAAAAGCATTCAAAAATATTCGGTTGAATTTAAGAACCATAAAAATTAAAATAGAAGTCGAATTATCTTCGCCCGGTATTGTCCAGCAAAACAAATGAGCCTCTAGATAAACACATAATTTTGTTGCAACGAATTGGCCTGATAAAAAAATAACAAACAAAACCTTGCGAGATGATGGGACAGCAATGGTCTCCCTCTTGCTCACGCTCAGGCTCTAAAGATGAATGACTAAAAAACATAGTTGAAATTAAGAACCTTAAAAAATTAAAACAGAAGTTGAATCAGGAACCCTAAAAGAATTCAAATCCCTAAATTAAACCTGAATAACGATGGAAAACTTATCGATCTGAGACGCCAAAAGCGGTGCTACACATCAAGATAGAGAAAACAGCGAGGAAAACTGATTTATGTCTTTGTTTTTTTTTTTTTTTGGCTGTTAGAGGGGAGGAGCAGCTGTAACTACCGCAACAATTGCCTAAGCCTGCTCTCCTTGTCTAAATTTGCACCAGCAACCCTATTCCCTCCCTCCATATTTCATCATATAAACGCCTCCTCCAGCTGGCTTTCTACCCCAATCACAAATAAATTATCCATGGTAAATTCAGCATGAACCTTCTCTTTAACCATGTGTACAACAACAATTACTTATAAGCATAATCCAAAAGGGTGTGACAATTGTGGAGGTATAACATCAAGAAACTTCTATGTTTCCTAATCAATACTCCCTCTGTCTCATAAAAAAGATGTTTCTATTTGACTACTCAAACATTCTAGTGGGATATTTTCCTTTCCATTACTATCCTCAATGAAAATAGGAATATCTTCTTTGCCGGGCTTCTGATTCTGTGTGTTTCTTGCATGTGAGTCCTGCAACAGTGACTTTCTCGATCAAACTCTTTTCACAACCAATCTCCACTTACTAAATAGGAGCTACATATTCATACACACCAGGAGAATGAAATTGGAGTATGATATCAACAATCAGATCAAGCTGAAGTCCCAAGACCACGGACAGGATTTGTTATGCAAATTGACTATGAAAGTATGAATAGACTAAGGTAAGTTTAAGAAAAAGAACACCACTGTACCAGTGACAATTTTCCTGACTTCTACATAAACATTTTACCTTTTTGTTGCACCAAGTATAAGACATAGATTGTAGTTTGTACATAAATGATACGGTGTACTAAAATGATAAAGAGTTAAAGGCTAACACAGCTGCCATTTGAAAAAAGCACTACTGTGTGCTGACAGTTTTGAGCACATAATGCCAAAGAACAAAGATTACGTTAGACTCTGCCAGATCCAAAGACATCCACAAACACTATGTAGTCTGTGTTAAAGACTTGTGCTTTGCAGAACTGCTTGGGAGAAAGTTGAAGGAAGAACATGGTATGTTAGACCATGAAAAATTCATATCTCAGGATATACATAATTTTTAATCAACACTCTAACTTCTACCTTATCAAAGGATCAAAACAAAATTAACAATAATTACAAATATACTAAATTGAAAGATAAGGTCAATGAATTGAAAAAGAACATTAAAATATAGAAATCGATTATACAAACTAAAACTGATTTAAATTCAAATAAACTGCCAAAGTGAAGAAAAAACACAAAAATATTAAAATCGAGTGTACAAATTGCTAGAGAGAACACAAAAGACTAACCTTTAGTAAGATAGGTTTTGGCAACCGGAGAGAAACCTTTTTTGAGATGATGTTGGGCATTAAAATCCAAAATCCAAAAAAGAACACTAAATTAAACTTTGAAAGGAAAGGTTTGTGAAACATACAAAAAAGAAGAGAATGAAAGGGTAATAGAATAGAGTCTCACCTTGGACGGCAATGCCTTCTTCTCAACTGTCCGCAAATTAAAATTAACTAATAGGAAGGAGAGGGCAATTAGATTTCTGTATGATTCCTAGCTTTCTCGGGACTGAAAGAAGTGGCGGAAAGAGATTGTAGAGGTTGTACCAGCGGATGCATTTGGAACAGAAGGTTAGGTTGAGAAAAGTGAGGTTGTTGCCGACGGCGTAAGTAATGTAGGAATCAATGTCCAATTTCCGGCAGTGGGTTTCGGGGGTGAAGGGGAAGGTAAGGCAGAGACCGGAGAGGGTGGCATGAGAACGACAGATTAGAGTGTCGGTGATGAAGTGGAAGAAGGAGTCGACGGTGGTGATGGATATCGGAGAGACGGTGTATTCAAAGGAGAGAGAAGGGAGAGAAAACCAGAGGCTTCGCTTGAGGAAGAGGAGAGACCGTGGGGTGATAGCGGTTACCAAGTAAATACAAAAATAATTTCAGCCATTGGATCAACTCTCCAACTTTCAATCCTGGCCCTTCTTTATGTAAAGATAAGAGGCAGTTATTTGCCCCTTGTATTGTATAATAGATTATTATTATTATTATTATTATTATTATTATTATTATTATTATTATTATTATTATTATTATTATTATTATTATTATTATTATTATTAATATTTTATTATTATTATCATTATTTTATTATTATTATTAATATTTTTTTATTATTATTATTTTTATTATTGTTATTGTTATTTTTATTATTATTATTATTATTTTATTATTGCTATTTTATTATTATTATTTTATTATTTTTATTTTATTATGTAAAATAATTTAGGTTTTAAAAGAAGAGAGGGGGTGTTTTGTAACTTTAAAATTTATTTTTTAGGGTCTAGAATTTAACATTTTACAGTTTTAACCCTCATTAACGGAGAAATTGACGGAAAGGATTAACTGGAAAATTATATAGGTAGTTCAAGGACTGAAACGTTCACAAAAATACGATAGGGACGAAATCGTAAAAAACGTTATAAGTCAGGGACCAAATAGGTACTTAACTCAAATAAATACCGGTTCCAAAAAGAGTGTTGGGCTTGGGCCTGCATTTAAAGCCCACGGATCCCGACTACTACAGTATTAATTTGCGAGTACCATCGTCTACCATGACTTCCTCTCAAGTCCTCAACAATGGTTTAGGGTTAGGGTGTTTAGGGTTAGGGTGCTGCCACCCTAACTAATTTGGATATATCCCGTGATTTATCTTTGTCGGTACTGAGGGGTTGATAGTTGATGGTTCAGGACTGTCCGACAAAACTGAAAACCTGAGTTATTAAAAAAAAAAAAACAATGGTTTAGCGTTAGGGCTCCTCCCATATCTCTCTCTTCCTAGATTTACCTTCACACCAAACCATCATTCTCAGGTATGTCAAATCACGAAACTCCATGCACTTATTTTTGTTTAATTTATTTCCTTTTTTAATGGGTGATATATAAATATAAATAAAAATAAAAATGCTTTTGTAAATTAATCATATTATATAAAAAAAAAAGAGTCTCGATGAAGAAGGAGGTTGGCGTAATTATACAAGGTCTTTGAAATTATTGCATAATGACTACCTTGCTAGCCCTATTCAGAATCTAAAATTAAACCCTAAAAATAATTACAGAAAATAAAGTGCAATTTTCTATTTATTTCTTATAAATGAATAAGAATTAAAATTTGAAACCTACAAACAATTATCAAACTTTAAGATTGAATATTTTGATTCAAATTATATTTTCTAAAATAATACTATTCCTTTCATCCCAAAATAATATTCAATTTTTTTTATATTTTTTCGATCAAAAGTAAATTACACATGATTTATTTTTTGTGATAAATGTCCTAAGGCAGAAGAAAAGAAAAAGGATTAAACCTTAATTATACATGATTTAAGTATTCATTTTGGGATAGAGATAATAATAGTATCACTTTTGAATAATACTATGGACACAAAATAGTCACACAAACTTCCTTACAAAATCCTATGTGCATTGATTTTATTGGTGTTTTAATTAGAGTGTATCGGCTCCACTATTGATTCAACCAATACAATATCGTCAACTTATTTGTAATCAAGATTTTATTACTTTATTTTGTAACCCTAACATTGCTATCACTTTTCTTTTTCTTTTTTTAAAAAAAGGGTTTTTCCATTAGGGGTTCCTGTGCACTGACACACTTTGCACAGTCTCAAAATCGGGTCTGTGTTATGCTAGGTCTCACTTTCTTATTCTTTTAACCCTACTAGTTATCAAAAACTACCTTTTACCTTTTAATGTTGATTTTTTTTTCTTGACCAATAACAAAAAAATAAGCATTTAGTTTCGGACTAAGGGAGTACAACATTGCGTAGCACACTTAAAACATACTAATACAGATATACTACTATAGGAGTAGACAATAATATATACGTACAACTCATTAATAGACCTGTCCCGTTCAACACTGTTCATGCCCTTATCTTCACTCCACCTCTTTTTCATATACTAGAAAGAGCTGGTCTCCTGTGAGACGGGTATGATCCGTCTCATGGGTGAGACGGGTCGACCCATGATCCATGGGGCATGACCCGCCACGTGGCAGCCTTTTATAGGCCAATTTTTTTTTTTTTTTTTTTTTTTTTTTTTTTTTCTGAGAAAAAGTAATAGTTACCATCTCTTAAAGTAATAGTTTGTATACATTAAAGTAATAGTTCGTATACATTGAAGTAATACATATATACAGAAAAGTAATAGTGTTTTTCCCTAAGTTTTCTATGTATTACTTTAAGTAATAGTTTTTCCCTAACTCATGTATATGAATGTAATAGTTTATACAAGTAAATGTAACACTTTGATAGATGAAATTGTAACATATTTCTATAGATAATGTAATACTTTTACATGAAAACATATATACCTATACATATGTGTTACAATTATGTACAAATACTATTATATATAAATAACACGTTTGTTACATTTTAATTATAATAAGTATTACTTTTGCCAAACGAAGAAAACATAGGAAAAAACATTATTACTTTTCTGTATATATGTATTACTTTAATGTATACAAACTATTACTTTAATGTATACAAACTATTACTTTAATGTATACAAAACTATTACTTTATGTTGTCTGAAGGATTGGGCTTAAGGCAAATGTGGGCTTGGGCGACCGCTCATTCCAGCTTGGGCGACCGCCCATATGCAAAAAGCTTGGGCGGAGGCGCGGGTTGGCTTTGTTGGGCGGGTGATGGAGCGGGTTTCGGGTCATTCCGACCCGTCTCATGGATGAGACGGGTTTGCCTGTTCTCACGGAAGTTTTTGAGCCCGTATCCAAGAACACGTGTGATTTTTTTTTTTTTTTTAAAATTAATTTTTTTTTTTAAACCCACCCTAGCTTTCCATATACCCTCTTTTCTTAGGTTACAATGTGAATGAGAAACAACTGGCCCACAAAATCTGTTAAAATGTGGAGAGGAGTAGAATTATAATTTCTATATTATTTCACTCTCATCTTTTACAATTGTCCTAAACACCTATTTATACTACTTTTAGAGTCCTAATTCTAATAGGAGATACAATCCTATATATACATAATAATCCTTCTTTGACTAGGATTTTATTTTAGCTATGTATTCTACTTTCCTACTTAATTAAGGAGTCTTCCTAAAATACGAAGCTAACATTAGGAAACAAGTATTTTCTTGCAAACTCGGTCCGCTCCATCGGTCTAGATCCGTTTCACTCGGTCTGATCCATGTCGCTCCACCATATTCTCCAACTCCCCCCCTCAAGTTGGAGGATCTACAACGTAGATACCCAACTTGCCAAATAAAAATTAAAACGTTTTAAAAAAATTCTTTCACTTCGACATGCGACATCTCGCGTCAAGTTCTTCCTTTTCGTGTTGCAGTTCAAGCAACCTCGGGTTCGTCTTTTTTTTTTTTTTTTTTTTTTCAACAACAACAAAAATTTGTTCCAATATCTCAAGAGTCATCTACATCAGTCTTCTTTCTTCAATTCTCGTGCACAATTTGTGCTCGCACATATCTTCTTTTTCTTCAATCTCCCTTTTTAGAGTGAACGACACTCGATCATCGTTTTTATAGTGAACGACACTCAATCATCGTTTTTATAGTGGACGACACTCGATTATCGTTTTTATAGTGGACGACACTCGATTATCGTTTTATAGTGAACGACACTCAATCATCGTTTTTATAGTGGACGACACTCAATCATCGTTTTTATAGTGAACGACACTCGATTATCGTTTTTATAGTGGACGACACTCGATTATCGTTTTTATAGTGAACGACACTCAATCAATGTTTTTATAGTGAACGACACTCAATTTTTTTTTTTTCCAAGGGATAGTGAAGTTGGTATAATCAAAGGGATAAAGCAACAATCGGAACCCTAGGTTTTAGGAATTCCGTTGCGAGACGGAGATCGGGTAATCATGGAGGAGACATTAAAGATAAAAAATTTTAAGAAAGAAAAAAAAATTCGAAGGGGAAAAATTTGAGCCGAGGGGGGTTTAATTACAAAAGAAAAAAGGCTAGAGCAGAAAGATTTGGTTTGGGGCGGCTTAGGGTTTTGCCGCTAGGGTTTTGGCGGAGAAGTCCTTCTATGGATCTTAGCTCTGATACCATGTTAAAATGTGGAGAGGAGTAGGATTATAATTTCTATATTATTTCACTCTCATCTTTTACAATTGTCCTAAACACCTATTTATACTACTTTTAGAGTCCTAATTCTAATAGGAGATACAATCCTATATATACATAATAATCCTTCTTTGACTAGGATTTTATTTTAGCTATGTATTCTACTTTCCTACTTAATTAAGGAGTCTTCCTAAAATACGAAGCTAACATTAGGAAACAAGTATTTTCTTGCAAACTCGGTCCGCTCCATCGGTCTAGATCCGTTTCACTCGGTCCGATCCATGTCGCTCCACCATATTCTTCGACCGCAAAAAGATTCATTCTTTAGGATTTTACATTTTAATTCATTGAAATGAGAGAAAAATTTAAATCAAAATTATCTATAAACGCAAACAACATAAACCAAATTGAATTTTCAAAATGCACTATATAACAAAAGCATAAATGGGGTTTGTACTAAAAATACACAGATACAGTAAATAAGTACCTGGTAGAAGGTTGGAGGGGAGGAGATGGGCGGAAAGGAGGCGGTGAAGGGGCGGCGGCGTTAGGGAATGAGCCAAAGGGATTCTGAAGTTTGACTGGAGCACCTGAACCTGAATTCTTATCAAATCCCTGGAGCGCCATTCTCTCTCCTCGTCGGAATCAATGGCGGAATCATGCGTCACTCTACACACAGTAAAAGCGCGTGAACACACACACAGTAAAAGCGTGTAAACACACACAGTGATTAGGGTTATTTGCGATCTTTGTTTGTTGTTAGCTTTAGGTCTGAAAAAATGAATTTGGGAATTGAGAAAGAAGGGTGATGTAGAGCTCATACGTGTGTTTTGATTAAATTTTTTTTTAAGGGCAAAATGGGAAAGGGACAAAATAGTGAGGGCAAAATGGAAATTTTTGCAAGTGGCACTGTTCATACCACTGTTCACACCCAACTCTCATTTATAATATATATATATATATATATATATATATATATATATATATATATATATATATATATATATATATATATGTCAAAATCTTTAAGAAAAATGTATTTTTTCTCGAGCTTAGAAAAATGTGTTTTGTTTCTCCCGTTAGTGCCAGTTAAGGCTGTTACACATTGCGAGCCTGTTCGAGCTCGGCTCGAAAAAAGCTCGAGTTCGAGTGGGCTCGAGTTGAACTCGAGCTCGAGCTCGAACCGATTTTTAAGCTCGTCATTTTTTCGAGCTCGGCTCGTGTTCGGATCGTATGTTCGACGAGCTTTGTTCGAGATCGACTCGTTTGAGCTCGACTCGGGCTCGGCTCGTTAAAAACTCGAATTAATTTTAGTATATATTTATATATATAAGCTCGTTTAGACTCGAGTTCGATTACAACTCGAATTAGGGCTCGATAAAGCTCGTTTGATTTCAGATTTTTTTCAAAAAATAAGTCGAAGCTCGAGCTCGGCTCGTTAATACTCGAGTTCGAGCAGCTCGCGAAAAGCTCGCTAGCCGGCTCGCGAAAAGCTCGAAACTTGATTCGAGCCGAGCTCGAACAGGAATTCTGGGCTCGAGCTCGAGCTCGTTTAAAAGTTAACGAGCTCGAAACATCAAAAGCTCGGCTCGGCTTGGCTCGTTTATAGCCCTAGTGCCAGTGTAACAAAGTGCCAGTGTAATAAAGTGCCAGTGCATGTATAACAAAGTGTCAGTGTTAGTGTAACAAAGTGTCGGTGCATGTATATTAAGTGTCAGTGTAAAGAGTGTCAGTGATGGTGTAACAAAGTGTCAGTGTTAGTGTAACAAAGTGTCAGTGTAAAAAAATGTCAGTGCATATATATTAAGTGCCAATGTAAAAAAGTGTCAGTGTTAGACTGTTGTGTTATTAAGTGCCAGTGTCAAAATAGTTTTTCCTAAACTTAAAAAAAAATGCATTTTTTGTAAGACCAACTCTCTTTCTCTTTCTCTCTCTCTATATATATACTCCCTCCGTCCCACCTTAGTGTAGACTTCTTTTCTTTTTCATCCGTCCCACCTTAGTTTAGACTGCCAAAATTAGAAAGTTTTTTATTATTTTTTATTTTCCCTATCCCACCCACTCATTCTCTCTCTTCATTTTTCACCATACAATTTATTCAACCAACCTACTATTCACTCCACTCATTCTCTCTCTTCATTTTCTACCACACATTTTTATTATCTTAATAATATTCCTTAGTTATTGTGCCCACCACCTTAGTCTATACTAAGGTGGGACGGAGGAAGTATATATATATATATATATATATATATATATATATATATATATATATATATATATATATATATATATATACACTCCCTCCGTCTCATTATATGGTTCACACTTTTGGCTCGGCATGCAAATTAAGGAAAAAGGTAAGTGGAGAAAATGTTATGAGTGTAAAAGTAAAATAGGAGAGAGAATGAGTGAAGGGAATAGTAAATTTGAAAGGACAAATTCCTTTTTAACCACAATTTCCAGATCATATCCCATTAAAACCCAGCCCAAATAAAAAAAGACTGACTCCTTTGTTATTCCAAATTAAAATTCCTTTAAACCCCATTTTACTGTGGAACGGCCAAAATGAAATTAAACGCCGTTAACGTCTAACCAAAACCTTCTTCCATTAAAACCCCATTTTCTTCTAGGGTTCCGAAGACCAGCATCCTCCGACTCCGACAACACTGGCGCCATGGCGAGAGTGAAGGTTCATGAGCTGAGGAGCAAACCTAAGGGAGATTTGCTTACCCAGTTGAAGGATTTTAAGGCTGAGCTCGCCCTTCTCCGAGTTGCCAAGGTCACCGGCGGCGCCCCTAACAAGCTATCCAAGATTAAAGTGGTGAGGACTTCTATCGCGCAGGTTTTAACCGTAATTTCTCATAAACAAAAGGCAGCTCTCAGAGAAGCATACAAGAACAAGAAGTATTTGCCTCTTGATTTGCGTCCCAAGAAGACCCGAGCCATCCGCAGAAGGCTCACCAAGCAACAGGCATCCTTGAAGACGGAGAGGGAGAAGAAGAAAGAGAAGTACTTATTGCTGGGTTTATTTGATGTTTAAATTGCTGGGTTTCGCCTGTTTGTTGTCAATTTTGGTTTAATTATTGAAATCTAGGTAGCTATTGGTGATTCCATCGTTGAGATTTTTGAGGAATTGTTGTTTGTGTGGATTATTGAGTTTTTTGTTGTTGGGGATTGGCTGATTATGAATGTTTTCTTTTTTATTATGCCTTGTGATAACCAAGATCTATAGAATTTTGTATTATAGTGGATATAAAATAAAATGAACAATAGAGCAGGTCTTATATCACTTGCTATAGGACATATTAAAGGGCTTATAGCTTAGTATATGATATTGATAGGTCATATACCAATTGCTATGGGACCATTTAAAGGTCTTATTGCTTTGTATATGATGTTGTCAGGTCTTATACCAGTTGCTATAGGACCAATAAAAGGGCTTATAAAGCCTTTGAAAGGTCCTATAACAGTTGGTATAGGACCTCCCAACATCATATACAAAGCAATAATGCCTTTGAAAGGTCCTATACCATTTGCTATAGGACCATTCAAAGGTCTTATAGCTGTGTATATTATGTTTCCAGGTAAACAAACCAATCAGAACTTTTAATTTCAGAATTTTGGTTAATTGATTTTTTCTATACCAACAAGTAAAAGACCTCTACTTTTTCGTCTACCACAAACAAAAAACCCACTATGAGGCCTTAAAAATATTTGTAATATATTTAACCAACATTTAACAAATATACAAGTAAACTGTTCAACAACAACCAATTTTTATCATTTCATCCAAAAAGAAACTAAGATGTTTAATTTATGAATGATGAGGACAATGTGGACTTGCTAAAATGTCATGTATCATTTTCCCCCTATACGTCGAGACAGCATCGTCTTCATATGTCTTGGTAATTACTCATTTATCAAACATATCCTCTGCTTCCATTAAAATATGTGGAATGTCTCCGCGTTTAAAATCTATGAAATTTGCCACGTCCTTTTGAGTATTCTCTAGTCGTTTTGGACAGTGCCCTGACATGATCAAACTGAAATTGAAAGAAAGGAATCAATTATTATATGTGAAATCAAACACCAGGTATCAGACTTCATACAATTAAAAAAAGAAATTTGAATGGTCCTATGCTAGTTATGCCATAGGACCTGGCACCATCATATACAAAGCTATAAAGCCTTTGAAAGGTCCTATAGCAGTTGGTATAGGACCTTGTAACATGATATACACAACATATTATAGGTCATATATATACATGATTTTATATAATTTAGTGCAAATTAGTACATCCCCTTTGAAAGGTCCTATAGCAGGTTGTATAGGTCCTATACACATTGCTATAGGACCAATTAAAAGGCTTATAGCTTTGTATATGACGTTGCCAGGTCATATACAAATTGCTATAAGGCCAATTAAAGGGCTTATAGCTTTGTATATGATGTTGTCAGGTCATATACCAGTTGATATAGGACCAACTAAGGGGCTTATAGCTTTGCATATGATGTTGTCAGGTCCTATACCAATTGCTATAGGACTAATTAAGTGGCTTATAGCTTTGTATATGATATTGACAGGTCCTATATCAATTCCTATAGAACCAAAAATAAAGCAAGTGACCTCAAAATTAAAAGAACACTATTTCAGCTCCTATAGCAATGGTTATAGGACATTTAATTGATTATTTGCCACATTATCAAACACAAACAATATGAAGCAAGTAACCTAGAAATTAAAATAACACTAGAACAGGTCCTATAAATAGGGTTATAGGACCTGGAACAGGTCCTTAACCACATTAACAAATAATAACAAAATTCAACATCTATTTCAAACAAACAAATTCAAAAAAATAAGCAGATGATTCGTAACCAGCAAGTGATATGAATACCTTAGTCTTAACCCTAGCTAACCCGCAAAGATACTGGTTCAATTCCATCCATAAAATTACATAAACTACTCAAAATTCAACCTCAAATTTAAAATGGAAAGCCCCTTTGAAAGGTCCTATAGCAGGTTGTATAGGTCCTATACACAACATATTATAGGTCATATATATACATGATTTTATATAATTTAGTGCAAATTAGTACATCCCCTTTGAAAGGTCCTATAGCAGGTTGTATAGGTCCTATACACATTGCTATAGGACCAATTAAAGGGCTTATAGCTTTGTATATGACGTTGCCAGGTCATATACAAATTGCTATAAGGCCAATTAAAGGGCTTATAGCTTTGTATATGATGTTGTCAGTCCTATACCGCTTGATATAGGACCAACTAAGGGGCTTATAGCTTTGCATATGATGTTGTCGAGTCTTTATACCAATTGCTTTATAGGACTAATTAAGTGGCTTATAGCTTTGTATATGATATTGACAGTCCTATATCAATTCCTATAGGACCAAAAATAAAGCAAGTGACCTCAAAATTAAAAGAACACTATTTCAGCTCCTATAGCAATGGTTATAGGACATTTAATTGATTATTTGCCACATTATCAAACACAAACAATATGAAGCAAGTAACCTAGAAATTAAAATAACACTAGAACAGGTCCTATAGCAAGGGTTATAGGACCTGGAACAGGTCCTTAACCACATTAACAAATAATAACAAAATTCAACATCTATTTCAAACAAACAAATTCAAAAAATAAAGCGAGATGATTCGTAACCAGCAAGTGATATGAATACCTTAGTCTTAACCCTAGCTAACCCGCAAAGATACTGGTTCAATTCCATCCATAAAATTACATAAACTACTCAAAATTCAACCTCAAATTTAAAATGGAAAGCCCCTTACTACGTAAATTTAACTCAAAAAATGAGAACAAATACAGGAATATAGAGCATAATCACATACTCAAGCATAGTCGGCAGCAATTAGTCGGCTGTTAATCGGAGAGAGTGGCCGCTGCAATCACTGGAGCTTCAATGGCGAGTAAATGATGGCTCTCAGACCTAATGAGTAAATGGAGCTTCAATGGCTTCTCAAAAGGCTTCAATTTTGTGGATTTTTTTGTTTGATTTGGATTTGGAGAGTGATTTGTCCGACGCCGGCGTCGTCAATACTCTCGTCACCACCCTCCACGACCCCGCTTCCTCAAGCACCGGTTAGAGAGAGAATTGAGGGGAGGGAAATTGGGGAGATAGCAAAGCGGTAGGTGTGGGTATTGATTTTACGGAGAAATTTTAGGAAATTAACATCCGTCTCCCTCCGTTAGATGCGGGTTTATTTGAGATTTTCATCTCAAATGGGTTAAAATGGGTTATTGGTTTGGAAGATGGGTTTAAGAGTCCTTGACTCAATTTGAAAAGTATTGTGAGTATAATAATGAAATAGGAGAGAGAATGAGTGGGTGGAATAATAAAGATTATTTGTCATTTTAAAAAATATGAAGCTTTTAATGGGACATTCATTTTGATAAAAAGTGAAGCTTGAAATGGGACTTAGGGATTATATTCTTCTTAACTATATATCTTGTCGACATGTATGTGTGCTTATATCAAATCTGAAAAAGAGACTAATAAAGGCGCCTTTATTTTAGCATGCATCAACTAATTCCACATATGATGGATAATGATGCAAGAAATTCTTTAGGGCACAAAAAACCAGTCATCATCTTTATATATAAGATAGATAGAGAGATGCACATGAAAAGGGACCACTAACATGACACTTTGTAATTCTCCCTCGAACCCAAAATGTCACGCTTTCTCTTTTGATCCGTCCTAAAATAAATGGATCCGTCCTAAAATAAATGTCGATTTTATAAATAAAAAAAGTTACTTAATACAATTTACAAGGATATACAAACTAGTAAAATATATATTTTTTTAAATTTTAATAAGTCAACTATTACATTTATTATCGGAGGAGTATACGTGAATGAATAGTCCTAATCTTTAGAAAAATAAAACCCTAACATAATTTTCTACTTAATTAAATACGGGAAAAAAGAAAAAAAAAACAAAAAGAAAAATCTTAACGTGCCCCCCCCCCTCATCCCCAATAAGTTGGAAACTTTGATGTTAACTGCAGCCACAACTGCATCAATCAGTAAAGTTTTTCCTTATCACGATATGCTTTTGCGTGGGAGACCAGTACACGATATCACTAACCAATCAAATAAGCGACTTGAAATATGATTATTTTGACAATATGCAATATATGTAAGTAATATCCTGACAACGATAATATTCATGCTACTATTATACTCATTTTTTTTTTAAGGGGAGAGAGAAATAAAAAATTAACTTGAACTGTTATACAATTTGACTCCCTATAAATTTAATTTGAATCAATCTTACGACTAAACGAGAGAGAGAGAGAGAGAGAGAGAGAGAGAGAGAGAGAGAGAGAGAGAGAGAGAGAGAGAGAGAGAGAGAGAGAGAGAGAGAGAGAGAGAGAGAGAGAGAGAGAGAGAGAGAGAGAGAGAGAGAGAGAGAGAGAGAGAGAGAGAGAGAGAGAGAGAGAGAGAGAGAGAGAGAGAGATAGTAGAGTTGCAAATATAGTAGGGTTAGTATGTTAAATAGGAGAATCTAGCCCTCCAAAAGAGGTAAACTGTATAATCTTTTGCAGAAAATCAATGGCAATTTCCAATATTAATATTTTCACCAGGCCTAACAAATAATATCCAAAATATTCCATTTCCCATCAACAAAAGCTAGCATCCATGGAAGCAATCTCCCCTGTAAAAATCTAACCCCAAAGTATACCCTTCACATATTATCCAGCCAAGTCATGAAGCAACTGTGCACCCATTAAGTTCCTATAAGGCAAATTCTGACCTTGATCCCCATCTAATAGCGAATATTGAACCGTTTGGCAATCTTCTATATGATCCCTATAAAATAGGGACCCTTGAGAGGTCGGCGAGAATGCTAAGTTCACCCCACCACCACCACCATGTTGTTGCAACCCTAATGTTAAAGACACCCCTCCACCACTCCCACCACCAAAAGTGTGTGCGTTTTCGCACACATTGGCCGAGTGATGATTGTATGATGAAAAATCTAGCTCCACGGCTCCAAATGAGTCTGAAACCCTAGCAAAACCGCCCTGGTTGAAGTCGTGGTGGGGCCCACTGTGGAGGGTTTTGACAGTGTTTTTTGTTGTGGTGGGGTCGTTTTTATCGGGGTTGTTGATGATTGAAGAGAGGCACTCGGAGTCTATTCGGACCAGCTGGTCAGACGTAGGCTTGTGATCTTGATGGTCAGATCTCATGTGAGGGTTTTGATTTTCATGATCAATGGCTGTGAATTCATCCGGGGATCCATCCATGTTGTTGTCTTCATGGAATTTTGTTTCTTCAATGTACATCTCTTCCACCATAGGTTTCCATAGCCTCACTCTTGCATTAATAAACCAATTAGACACCTGAAAATTGAAAAGAAAATTGCATAAATAAAATGCATTGAACATATATGTAGTACATAAAAAAAACAAAAAAAAACAAAAAAAAACTAAGGCATCTATTGATGAATATGTCCAAAATTTAAATTTCTTTAAGGGTAGAAAATTAATTATACACCCATAGGGATGTCAACATACCTGGCTTCTGGAAAGGCCTGTTTGGCGCGCTAAAATGTGTTTATCTACATCACTTGGGTACCTGCAATGGTTCAACACCAGTAAGTATTTTGAAACATAATTTAAATCTCAAAAAAAAAGAAGGGTAAGGGTTGTAATGTGAATAGAACTTTTACCACTTGTGAGAAGAACGGATTTTTCTTGAATAATCGAACAAAAAAATGTCGAACAAATAAGAAAAAAAATTGTGTGGATGAGGGGCCGGAGAGAAAGAGAATTGGTCCTATATGTAGGTTGTAACAACTAAGAATCAAATCCACACAAAATATAATTAGAAGGCCCCAAGAGAAAGAGAGAAAAATAAAGCTATATTATTATACAAAAAATGTATAATCGAAATGCAATATGACAAAAAATGTATTGGAATCTATAGAACTGGTGGATGGAAACTACCAAAATACAAAGTTTATGCACCAACCAAACAAATGATTGATGTAAAGAGAACATCAGTACTAGAAACTGCAAGTGGATCCATGTTTATCTTTTGTTCCGAGAAATCTTTGATTCTATCTCATGAAATCAAGTCCATAGCATAAATACTTTCGCAACTAGTCTCATGATCAGTTGCATCAAGTAAGTGCATATATGCTGCGTGCGGGTGTGTATATAAACACACATATATATATATATATATATATATATATATATATATATATATATAGAGAGAGAGAGAGAGAGAGAGAGAGAGGGTTACGGGTGGAGGAAGTGTTCAAAGAGCCAAGCACGAAGAACGGAGACTGATCTTTCAGGCAATCCCCTTTGAGGTCTCCATGGATGGCTATCCATCATGCCCACCTGTTGGAAAGCTCTTTGTTGCCTCAAAGTTTGATCAAGAAGCCTAAGCCTTGGAGTCTCTCCTCTTGTGGTTCCAGGGACAGAAATGTCTTTTTCACCCATCGCCTTCTTTGTGGCCTTAATTTGATCTACAATTCCATCTCTTAAACACCTAAAATGCCTTGACATTGCCTTTGAAGCTAAGGCTGAATAAACTGTTGCAGCCCCATTGCCTGCCACTGCTTCAAAAGACGATACCACAGCCTTCATTTGATCACAATAATGCTTGTATCTCCTATCCACCTAATCAAGGAGAAGCAAGAAAAATAAAATCTTTTAACAAAAAACAAGAATTACTGATCAGAAATTCCAAGAAATACAACATAGAATGATATAAATGCAAGTAAAAACCAAAATAAAAATAACGAAACCATGTGGGCATTAATGAAAAGGCCTCTAGTCCCTCAATAACTTCAAGTAAAAGACATTCCTCCAAATTTATTTCAAGAAATTCAAGATTTATTGGTTATAAATGGATATTCAGTAAATAGAGAATGAATATGGAATAAAAAGAGTGTAAATCATTACGGAAACTCAACTCAAACTGCGTCCCAATTTTACGGAGACGATGAAAGAAAATAATGGGAATTACCTCTTCAAGCATTTGAAAGAGCTTGGTCTTCCTTTTCTGCAATTCCAAGAATTCAAGGGAAAATAAAGATTGTTTCTGGGAATTATTATTATTGTCATCCTGCCATTGAGTAGTGTTTTTGTGAAGCTTCATCTTTGGTGAATGATCAACACCACTTTGCTTGATTCCAAGATTACAAAACTCATTGAGAAGCTCCTGAGCTGGAATCAGGTACCTTGAGCTCCTGATCTGTAACTGTGGACTGCTGCTCTGATGATGATACTGAGGATTGTTTTGGATCATTTCTTGTTGAATATTGTTGATAGATTTCCCAAAATACCCTTGATGATGATCTTGTTGCTGCCTTAACTCAAAGGACTGTAATCCAATAGTGGAAGGATTATTTGAAGAGAGAGAAAGTGAAAGACCTTGATTAGGCCTTTCATTTGGTTCACAAGGGAAAACACACCTCAAAGATGATTCTTCAAGAAGTAATCTGTTCTGATCATACTGCTGTTGGAAAATTAAGTCTCCGGTGGCCATCGGATCTTTCGAAGAAGACCCTTTCCAGAAAACTGAGTTGGTTTCTTGATGATGATTTTCTTGTTGTATCTTTTGGGGTGGAAACCCTATAAGCTCCATACCTGTAGTACTCAAGTTGTACATCTCTGGGTTGGAGTCAAAGGGTTGGAGTTGACTCATTACATGATGAGTTGTTGCTTGATTAGGGTTACTTGATGAAACATCAGAAGAGTAGCAATAGCCTGTGGGTGAGACCACCATGCTCCTCCTTATTTTCTCTTCACCACTTGTGCCAGCCATTCATATCACACCAAACAAACACAAATGGTCTTTTTTGTTTATCTTCTTGAATTCTACTTTATTTGCTTCTGCAACAAAAATTCCATCAAGATTTTGAAAACCCAGAAAAAACCCAGTTCTACGAAAGTGCAAAAACGACGATCGAAAAACCGAATATCAGCTATAAAGATTCAATCTTTTATGCAAAGGAAGAACGAAAGAAAAACAAGAGAAAGAAAACATGAAAAGGTAACAACTTTATTTGCTTTGTGTGTGAGCGTGATAGAGTTAGAGGAATTGAGAACCTTTCGGCCCGGAGTTATCGGTCAGGTTGGTTGCTCAGACAGCCGCCGTGGTAGTGGTGGTGGTGGTGGGATGGGGGAGGGCAAAGAAGGGGTTCAGTTTAATTTAGTAGGGAAAGTTTTAACAAACATGTTTTGCTAAAACCCCAACAAGATATACCCATGGCTGTGCCATGAAAGCCAATCCTAGGAAAAGTAAGGTCAGATATATCCTTAGAGATATATAGAAAAAGAATCAGTTAATTGTTGGGGTTGATGATGACTTCCATGGCATGTTCATCATTTTGTTATACTCATCTCTCTCTCTCTCTCTCTCTCTCTCTAAATGCTCCAACAAGTGGGTCAATGAACCATGATATAAATACATCCAAAATAGACTTCCTAGAAAATCAACTCCTCACCTCAATTATTTCTGATGAGCCCGGATCTATCAGACCGGGTTCAAAGTTCGATTTTTTCCAAAGACCAAATATAACGTGGCATATTTTATATCGTCAGAGTCAAGACCGCGATCTCCTAAAATCGTCAGAGTCAAGATCGCGATCAGCTAGAGCGCTAGAATCAATATTGTGATCTCATAATACCGCAGAGTCAAGACCGCGGGCAGCTAGACCATCAGTAAGGTACCGGTCATGACCGTGATATCAATGACCACGTCAAACATGTTGACCACGGTCAACATATTGACTGCGGTCTCCTATCAGACTCCCGGCTATTTCACTTGCCTCCCGGTTAAAGCTTAAGCTAGTCAGAGAAAGGCCTCTACCTACGCTGACACCAAGAAGCCGGCTTGTATCCATCACATTTAATGGTGTCTCAGGCGCGGCCCCAACTATCTTCTGTTTCCTCTGTAACTGTAACTGTCCAATCAACGACATCCCTCTGCAGTAAATCTTGTTTTATTGTACGAGTCCATCAGGCGCAGACATGTGTCCTAGGTCAAAGACAAAGATATCCTATATGGATGACATCATCAAGCAACTCCCTCTTACTATAAATATCAACCTTTGTCCCCATGGACAAGGTAATGGTCAAATAATTATTTGTAATCCACATTGTCTAAACCCTAAACACACAACTCACTAAGACATTCAAAGTCTTATTCTCAGTTATAAACCCTCAGAGATCTTAATCTTACACCCGAAGGCCTGGGCTGGATTAAACTCCGACTTGATTCTAACGGTGCTTATTGTTTTTGTTGTGTTATAGGTACAATCCAATATACTAGTCCAGATATCCCTATACAATTAAGACCCCGAAAGTCGTGGCATCATCAATTTCATACCTCCCATCAATAACAAATGATAATATAACCCTTACCCAATTTTTAACTACTTACAATTTCTTTTGAACAATATTAATTAAGACAGTAAGTTAATGTCGGTTCAAACTATTCTAGGGCAACCTCAAAGGTGAATGTAAATTTTATGATCGAAAATTAGAAAAGTATAAATTTGTTCATAGGTTACAAAGTCTGTTAATTTTGGTTATGATAACGCCAAGCTTTTCAGGGTCAGGAGCGATTCAAGGATATCTGGTTAGGATATTTTTGGTGTATTGATGTACCTAAATCACAACACAAAAGAGCACCGTTAAGGTCAAAGTTGGATGTTACTCCAACTCAGGCCCTCGGGTGTGAGAGTAAGAATACTGAGTAATAAGGCTTTGAATACCTTGGAGTGTGTGTGTGTTTAGGGTTTAGAGTAATATGGCTTACTCAATTGTATATGGAACTTACCTTGCCCAAGGGGGTAAAGACCTTCTATTTATAGGCAATGCAATGGTGCTTGTTGAGGTAAGCAATGAGATCGGCCACAGGGGCACTTTGGTATTTGACCGGTACACGTGTCCGCATCTAATTGGTCCTGTCAGGGAGGGAACATTGACTGTCCAGGGGACATGGCTGAAAGGGACATGAGCCGTGTAGCCGGCTTGGAGCATTAAATGGAATAGTAGGCGCCTGACTGAGCCGCATTAAATGCGTGATGGGGGAGCCGGTAAGTGGCCTGTCAGAGCCAGTAAGCTATCTTGCTCAGTAAGGCTTGACATTAACCGGGAAGCAGACATGTGCTCGCGGTCAACATTGTGGCCGCAGTTAAAGGTATATGACGCGAGCATGGTTGACGCGGTCATGACTCCTGCGGGCACCAATCCAGCGGGCAGGATCCCTGCGGTCCTCGATAGGGATAATGCGGGGAGGGACGCGGTCTTGACCTCAAGGGCCTATTTGTCCGCGGTCTTCCCCTCAGTGGTCTAGGAACTGCCACGTCACTGGTTCCTTGGCCCAGACCGAGCGCGGGCCCGGTCCAGTAGATCCGGGCTCATCAATGGCCCCTAGCTCCAAGTGTGATTATTTATGGTCTGAGTGAGGAGCTACTAGAAGCTCGGGTTGTCCAGATCGCTCCTCGAGCGAGCACCAGTGTTGGCCTTTTTGTTGGTTGTTGCTTGGCCTTATGGGCATATGGGCTCGTTCGGGAGGCACCAGTGAGTGACACGTGGCCCCATGCATGGTGTGCCTCCCGGTTAACAGGTGAGCCCCTTGGCAGATGAAAAGACGGGTTAGTGGTACGTACAGGGGTACGTGTCGATCATCTAAGAGGGGCAATAAATGCAAAATGTCTTTAATTTTCGAATTTTCAAACGTTGGAGACGGTTCAGGGTCCGAGGTTGGATTTGTGGGCTAATTAATACGGGTTAACGGGTTAACCCGTATAGGTAGGCCTTATAAATACCAAACCCTTAAACCTCAAACCCTTTTTACCGTTTCCAAACCATCAAAGAGCTTTAGAGAGAGAGAAATTTCTTGCTGCGAACTTCGTGCTACCGTTTTCCGACTCCCACTCTCAAGCTTTCCTTCGTAAGTAATTTTAGGGTGTTTCTTCTTCATCTCTTTTTGTTTTTCTTTTTCTGGGTTTTGAAAGATGACCACCCGTGAATTTGGACCCCGCCGTCCCATAGAATTAGGAGATGGAGCCACCCCTGATATCTTTGCCGTCTGTAAACGGACTGGGGGGATTTTTAGGAAGCTAGGTTTGGGGTGGCTAAGGCTATCCTTGCATAGCTTCTTGTATTTTTGTGAGAAGTCTGATTGGGGGCCGTTCGTCCCACCCCGGTTGTGGGAGGCCAAGAGGAAGTATATTTACAATCGTGATGTACTGGTGTTGGGGGATCACCGTAGGCTAAGAAATTTTGTAATGGGGGTTTTGTGCAGGTTTCTCCGTGAGAGAGATCAGGCTATGAACGCCGTTGAACTAGTGAGGAGAGCGATTCGTGTCCCCGAACAAATAACTGACTAGGAGAAGTGTGAACTAATGGATCCCGATCAAACCAATGCTTCGCGGGCACCGGGCATGGACCTGAATGACCCTTTGGATGTTCTGCCCCTGAGGACAGTATTCCCTAATATTGTGCCCGCGGCCCCTAATAACCCAATTGACCTGAGTAGCAGCGAGGAGCTGGAGCCTCTAAACTTTGAGACTACTGGAGGCGGGGAGAATGAGGATGAAGTAACTTCTGCCCGCGGTGATGCCACCGGTCTCTTTGGCTCGTCGAGCTCGGAAACCGAGGAGGATGACCGCGAGGTTGAGGATAGGAGGGCCGCGGGGACCTCCCAGAGGGCTAATGAGACGACGAACATAGTTGATGCCTTTTCTGACCCTGACTCCGAGGAGGAGGAGATAGTGGTGGCCCCTGCTCGGAATAAAGGCAAGAGGCCAGCAGCTGAGGTGAACCCTGGTCCTGGCCGTGGCCGCGGTAATAAGAAAGCCAAGGAGGTGGCTACTTGACTAGGAGGAGGATATTTATGAGGTCTACAATGTTGACCGCAACGCCTTCTGTGTCCGCACCCTTGGGCACGTTCATTTGAAGGACAAGGACAAGCTGCGGCCAGAAACAGTAGCAGATGTCCGCGAGGACAATAGGGCCTGCATTTTTTACGGTGCCCAATTTGAGAATGGCCTGAGATTGCCCCTGGACCCCTTCTTCTACTTTTTCTTGGAGTTCAACGGCTGCCTCCCCATGCACCTGACTCCCAATGCCATTAGGGCTATAGTTTCCTTCATCACGGTTTGCAGATTCCATGGTTATGAACCTACCCTGGCCGGGCTTTATGCTTATTATCAGAACCAGATCGGTAGTAGTATTACGAGTTTGAAGGCTAGGAATTACTATACCCGGACCTTCTCTCCCCCATCAAACAAATTTGACCAATGGAACCAGAAGGATATCTTGGTCATCGAGTCTAGGTTTGGCTGGCCCTTCTCCAAACCCTCAAATCCAGTCTCGATGAAGGTGGCCGCTAGTAGCTATCCAGACCCCTCTTCTGCTGATGTCATGCGCTGTGCCATAGAGAAATATCTGGCCAACTATTTGGACAGCGGGGAGGAGCCTGTTTATGATGTAGGCTCCATAGTTGAGGATGAGCCACTCTTGATCTACTCGGGGGTGGCTCCTCGCAGGGAGGGCGCCCCATATGCCCCCAGAGTAGAAATAGAGCCTTTGCCTCGTGACCCTGATTGGAGGGTGCACGAGCACTATCAATTTGAGGCTGACTGTAGGACCTGTATGCTGGGCGCAGAATGCGATTCCCCCGAACTTATCGGTCTCTGATTTTTCCATAGAACTGTTGCCAATTTATCTTGTCTTGTATTTTTTCCAACTGCATTCTAACCATTTTTCTTTTCCTCCAGAGTAGATCCAGAAGAATACAATTTCTGATGGCCCCTATGAATGCCGCTCAGTTGAAGGCCAGAAACATGAAGGCCAATAGGGATCTTTCTTGCGAAGAGGCAGGCTGAATTGGGGGGAGCCCCAACCAAGGATAAGACTATTCCTGTAGTTAGCAGGAAAACGGGGGAGCCTCTGACCAGCTCCAAGACTATCCCTACTACAGGGAATCTGCCTCCACCCCACAGGGGTCCTCCTCCGGCCAATGCTCTCCGAGCTTCCTCTCCAGGCCGCACCATATCTTTCGGCCACCAAGTGGATTCTCGGAAGAGGAATGAAAGAGATGGAGATTCGGGGCAAGGACACAGGAAGCTCCAGAAAATCGGGGACGTTCCTCCCCGGACCACCACTGCTCCTGCTGCGGTCTCATCCTCTTCCCCCACTGGGGGGTCAATCTGCTCAGTGGCTTATCCGGTGGCCCCTCTGACCACCCACGAGGAGACGCTGGCCGTCAGAAAGAAGTTATCTGAGGTGACCGCTGTAACTGGGGTGGACATTTATGCCCGGAATTCAGCCAACGCCTCAGTGGGGATCGGGCTGGTGAATCGTCTCTACTCCCCGGACTTCTATAAGAGTATAGTTGTCGAGGAGAATGCCTCTGCCATGGTGGGGGATATAGGCCTTGCTCTGACCAAGGTAGATAATCGCCTGTCCTCTTTGGCTTCGCACTTTCACCCTTCCAATATGTCTAACTCTTGCTCTCTTTCCTCGTAGGTGAGCAATAAAGTACTGCGGCTGCGGGAAAGCTGCGATACCCTGACCGCCGAAGTGGAGAACAAGACTTCCATTTTGGCGGCCAAACTCCGTGAGCTGGAGGAGGCTCAAGCGAGGATTGGGACCTTGAACTCCCTCATGGAGGACAAGGATAAGGCCTTCGCTCAGAAGGAGTCTGATCTGAAGGACTTCTCCGACCGACTGGCCGTGGTGGAGAAGGACCTTGAAAGGGTGAGGGGTCAGCGGGATGAGCTCCGCGGGCACAAGGCTGAGTGGGAGCCTAGGAATAAAGAGCTCGCGGCCAAGCTGGAGTCTACCAAGGTTGATCTGGAGGCCTTGGAGAAAAAGGTGGACGAGCTGTCCGAGCAGCTGCTCCCCTACAAAAGGCTGGAGGCGGAGGGGAAGTCCGCTCTGGATGATGTCCGCAAGGAGGCGGTGGAGGAGTATAAGAACTCCCAAGAGTTCAAGGACTGGCTCGTCGCTGAGAATCTGGCTCAGTATGAGGCCGGGGTCCGGACACAGATTCGGAACTTCGCGGCCACGGGCAAGTTTTCCGTGCAGGAGTTGGCCGTGATCGGCTCACTGGTTGCTACTGACACGGAATGCGTGCCCGGGCATGCGTTCGTTCCCTTGTCCGAGGATGAGGTCAAGGGCTTGGAGCTGTCCGCTGCGGTCTCCTTGCCTCCTGTGGCAGAAGTAACTGCCCTCAGCCTGATCGGCGAGCTGGATGAGCTGCGGTTTGGGGAGAACCCGTTATCACTTGGGGATGACCTTGCTCGCGTTCTTCCAGATGGGCCTGCCATAGGAGATCTCTTTCCTCAGCGGGCGGCTCTGCCCGGTCTGCGAGCCCTCCTCGACCCTATAACGAGATTCGATGACCCGTCTTCCTTCTCCCACTCCGGCCGAAGCGGGCACGAGACGGTGCGGCCACGAGAGAATGCGAGATGCGGCGAGGATGCCTCCAAGGATCAGGCTCCAATAGTATAGGTTTTTGTTTCTTTTTGTAATAGATTAGGACCTTGTAAGTATTTTTCAGTATTAATAGAAGAATTTTTTCGTAACTATTCTCTTAATTACTAGTCTCGTAGGCTATTATGAGTGTTCGCAATTTTTGAGTACCTTGATACTTGCATTCTTGCTCTTTCTCTAGCTTTTTTGACTTGCAATTAAACTTTATACTCTCCTTCTGAGGTCAAAAGCTTAGTAGGCCCTTTGCCCGCATTTTTTGATTTTTCCTAACTCTTTATTCAAAATCACTTGGATTTTTCGTGAGAGTCAGCCTTATTCGTCTGTGATCGCGTTTGTTTGGCCTTGTGGCTAACTTTGGGGCCTTAACCCCCTTTGTCTGTTTGGCTTTGTAAAACTCTTTTGATCACTGTCATCCATTTACACTTATTCCCAGCCTTGCGAGCCGTGGTGTAAATCAAAAGCAGCCAAGGCAAGCTACCTTTATAGGGCATGCAGAGTGTAGCCGTGAAGCTATAGTCCGCGCAACAGTAGGTAGGAGCATATTTAGCATAGCGGCCCTTTAACCTACTGGCATCTGTATCCACTTATGGTGGTTCACGCTTCTTTGACCCTTTATTCAAAGTCACTTGGATCTTTGTGTGAGGGTCTTGTGACGATCTGGTAACGGGCTTATATGTAGGCCTTTGTCACATACAGGCATACGAGTAACGGCCCTAACGAGGACCTTCGCGCACTGAGCGGGGACAAGGGCCTTGGCCTTTGTCCTCGCTGGCATCTATATCCACTTATTCTTGGTGGTGTCACGCGGGCAGGACAGGGTATCCTCCCCGCGATCGAGTACGGATCGTAATGGATCTTTGTACTCATATAGGCTTGCGGATCGCGAGAGATCGTTGCGCATCAGTAGGTAGGAGCTCATATGTTTGCTCTTTAACCTACTGGCATCCGCTTGCGGGCATCCACTTTAGCTTTTGAAATTTGGTGGGAATAGGTTTTTGCATCAAAATATGATGATAACTTCTCCTTTATATATACATATAGTCTATACTCCTTCCAAAAAATTACAAAGATTTCAAAAGAAGTATCTTTTAAGGTGGTCGCTATTCCAAGAGTGCTTAAGCTCTTCTCCCTCTTTTGGTCGCAATATGTAGGTGCCCTCCTTGACTATTTTGGTGACCTCATATGGACCTTCCCATTTCGGGGACAGTTTGTTGAAACCAGGTTGGGTCCCTTGGACCTCTACGCTTACAGTACCCAATCTCCAAGCTGAAAAACTCCTCCTATTTACTCTCTTGTCGTGGTGCTTCTTCGCTTTCTGCTTGTAGTTCACCATTTTTTCATTTGCCCGTATTCTCTTTTCTTCGAGATCGTCCAGGTCACACCTTCTGTTTGTCTCATTTTGAGACTCATCGAAGTAAGTGACTCTGTACGAGGGTAGGGCTACCTCCACTGGATCCATTGCCTCCGACCCGTACGTGAGTGAGAAGGGAGTTTCTCCTGTAGAATTTCTTATCGTGGTGCGGACAACCCATAATGCGATCTGGAGCTCGTCCAACCATCGTCCTCCTCGCCCTTCCAAATTTTTCTTTAGGGCGGTCAGGACTAGCTTGTTTGCGGCCTCAGCTTGGCCGTTACCCTGAGGATAGGCAACTGCGGACTTACGGTGTTGCACCTTCATTCTCACACATTCAGCAGTGAATTTCGCAGAGAATTGGGTGCCATTATGCAGAAATAATTGCTCGGGGAACCCCAAATCGACAATAGATGTGATCGTGGACAAAATTGATTGTATTCTCCTCGGAGATAGTGGCTAAGCCCTTGGCTTCTGTCCACTTGGTAAAGTAATCCACGGCCACCACAGCATACTTAATGTTTCCTCTAGCAGTTGGGAATGGTCCAATGAGATCAATCCCCCACGTATCAAACGGCCACGATGGTACGACCAAAGTTTGCTCTGTTGATGGTAGTCTGGGGATGTCTGCAAATCTCTGGCACTTATCACACTTTCTCACATATTCCTGTGCATCCCTTCTCATTGTGGGCCAAAAGAATCCTTGGAATTTGATCTTGTCTGAGAGGGTGCGAGCACCTGGATGTCCGCCACAAACTCCTTCATGGACCTCATAGAGTAAGTTGGTGACCATGTGAGTCTTGACACATCTCAGCAAAGGCTTGGTGAATGATCGTCGAAAAAGTACCCCATTGAGGACGAGGTATTTCGCGGACACCGTTCTGATGGCTCTAGCCTTTACTGGATCCTCGGGGAGGATCTGCTTCTCGACGTAATCCTTCATATCATCTACCCAGTCCCTTACTTGATCCTCAATATTGTTTATCTGAATCCGATCTATAGCAGGTCTCTCTGTGAATTCAATCTGGCAATCTGCCTCCAACTCATCAATTTCTTGATGCATTATTACGGAGAGGAGGTGCTTCCACATTATCCTCCTCATGACTTGGTTCGGCTCATAGTAGGTGAAATTTTTAATGAGGGTTTTGCAAGGCCACGATCTTGAGTTAGCACTTGGGTTGATAGTATCATACTCCCCCTAATTTGATTAACTATGGTGAGAATCACTGTTGATCTCTATGTTTTGAACTCCCAAATCTCTTGCCAATTCCATGCACCGCTATAATTGCTTCATACTCGGCTGATTGTTTGATGCTTCGAACTTGAACCTCAAGGCTCTCTTAAATTTCTCCCCGCAGGGTGCGATCAGAAGTATGCCCGCGCCACTAATTAGCTTGCTAGCAGAGCCATCCACGTATAAAATCCATACCTCCTCTGGACGCTCCCTTGGCTGTATGATTTCTGTGCTCGGGCTACTTGGGACTTCTTGATTACGCCGCTTTCTTTTTCCCAGTGTCGCCGTCCGCCATTTTGAATGATGATTCTACCACAAAATCTACAAGGCTGCGCTTTGATTGTCTTTCTCGGGAGTAGGTGATGCGGAACTCGGTGAGCTCGATAGACCAAGCTAGCATTCTCCCAGGGACTACGGTTTGTGTAAAACCTTTCTAAGCGGGGCCTCAGTCAGTACAGTTATAGGATGTCCAGAAAAGTAGGCTCTTAATTTTCGAGCAGATACAAGCAAGGCGTAAGCTAACTTCTCTATATTAAGATAACGCCCTTCTACGGCGGACAGTGCCTTAGATACATAATAAACTGGTTTTTGAGAGTTATTTTCCTCCCTTACAAGAACGGCGGCTCTTGCGCGGATCGATGCTTGCCAAAAACAGAAAAAGTTCTTCCCCGGGCACTGGGCTGCTGAGTAGAGGTGGCTACCCGAGGTATGTTTTGACTTCCTCAAAAGCTTGATGGCACTCAGTGCTCCATGTAAATTCATCAGTTCTCTTCCCCCCTTTGAGAGTTTTGAAGAAGGGGAGGCATCTCTCTGCTGACCGCGAGATGAAGCGGCCAAGTGCGGTGATACGGCCATTGAGCTTTTGGACATCCTTCACGCAAGCAGGAGGTTTCATGTCCAATAGGGCTTGGATTTTCTCTGGATTAGCCTCTATCCCTCTTTGATTGACCATGAATCCGAGGAACTTGCCCGCCTTGACCCCAAAAGCGCACTTAAGGGGGTTTAGCTTCATGTTATTGCGGCGCAAGTTTTTGAAGGTTTCCTCCACGTCGAGCTCGTGGGAGTTTTCCTTAGTCTTTATAACCATATCGTCAATGTAGGCCTCAAGATTTCTGCCTAGTTGGTTTTTGAAGACCAGATTGACCATGCGCTGATAGGTGGCTCCTGCGTTTTTCAGCCCGAAGGGCATCATTTTGTAGCTGTAAGTCTTGCCCGCAGCGATGAAAGCTACAGAGCGGACATATTCCGGAGCCATTTGGATCTGAAGGTAGCCGGAGTATGCATCAATGAAGCTTAATACTCTGTGGCCGGCTATAGAATCCACCAATCTGTCAATGCGAGGAAGAGGGAAACAATCTTTGGGACATGCCTTGTTGAGATCGGTGAAATCAACACACATTATTCATTTGCCGTTGGATTTTTTGACCATTACCACATTGGCCAGCCATTTTGGGTAGGTGATTTCCTTTATTATCCCTGCTTTTAACAATTTTTCCACCTCTTCCTTGATCGCAATTTCTTTCTCCGGGGAGAAGTATCTTGATTTCTGGTGAATGTTCTTGAAGGATGGGTCATCATTGATTTTGTGGAGGATCACGTCCTCGCTGATTCCCAACATATCTTCCACCCTCCAAGCGAACACATCACAGTTTGCCCTTAAGAATTCGTCAGGATTCTTCTCTCCTCGCTGTGAATTTCCAGCCCAACCTTAACTGTTTGCTCGGGGAAGTGGGGATTGATTACCACCTCCTCGAGCTCGTCGTTAGGTTGGAGGTCGCTGATTTCACGGTTGTGCAAGGAGTCAATGATTATGGTTGGGGCGTTGACCTGAGCTCCAGTCAGCGTTGCCATAGAGTATATGATATCGCGGTCAATCTCCCCCTCTATTCCCCGATCAATATAACCTCCCTCAATAGGGGCCAATTGCTTCGATTTTCTGCTCGTCTTGAGCTCCACCTTCGTGGAATGGAAAGAAAGCATGCCAATTGGTATGGGTGGCGGCGGGAGTGCAAGGGTTTTTCCCTTTTTTGATTTGTCCTCGCCTTTTCCCTCTTTCGATTTGTCCTCGCCTTCTATCTGCGGGCAGGATGCCTGGCCTTTCTGTTCTTTCCTTATTTCCTCCAGTGCTCGGAGGAATCTCCCGGGCTGGTTTTTGATGGTAGCAACCCCGCCCGGGGTGTTAACACTACCAGAAAAAGGTCATTTAGCGACGGAATTAACAGCGACGGACATATTCCGTCACTAAATAGCGGCGGAATATAGACTTTAGCGTCGGAATTATTTTGGCGTCAAATTTAGCGACGGAATTTAATTCCGCCGCTAAATTCCGCCGCTAAAACGAATATTCCTCGAATATTCGTTTATTTCCGCCGCTAATTTGGCGGTTGATTTACCGACGGAATATTCCGCCGCTAAATCTTTATCAGCGACGGAATTATTCCGCCGGTGAAAATATATCATTTTTTTATTTTTTTATTTATCAGCGACGGAAATATTCCGACGGTGAAATTAAAATATTTTTTATTTTTCTTTTTGAAATATTACACCGACGGAATATTTCCGACGGTGAAATTAAATGTTTTTTTTTTTTTATTAAACAAACGGAATATTTCCGCCGGCTGATAATTTAATATTTTTTTATTTATCGGCGACGGAAATATTCCGTTCTTAATAATAAAATGTAATTTTTGTTTATTTTTAGAACTAATTAACAAAATAACAAACTAAAAAACATTAAAATATCATAAATATTTATGATATTTTTGAAAAAATAAATAAATCATAAATATTTATTAATTTTAATTTTATAATGCCATTATTTTTATTTATATAAAATATGAAAGTTATTTTAAATTACTCTCAAAAAATAAATATGAGTCGATAAATATTATTTTTGAAAAAATAAATAAATTATAGACCCTAAACCTAATACCATATATACTATACACTATATACACCACATACCATACCACATACCACATACCACATACCCTATATACCTATACCCTATACCACATACCACATACCTATACCACACCTATGCCACATACCTTATACCACTCCATGCCACTATGCCACTATGCCACATACCACTATACCTATACCACATACCACACATACCCTATACCACATACCTATACATACCTATACCTATACCTATACACTATACCACTATGCCATACCTATACCATATGCCCTATCAATGACAAGGACCGCCCCCACAATGCGAGGGCGAAAAGGTTGTACGGGAGAAGAAGGTCTTGGAAGTGGTTGTGGAGAAGGGTATGCAAAATGGACAGAAAATTACATTCCCGGGAGAAGCGGAGTGAAGCTCCACGACACTCTTCTTGGAGACATAGTCTTTGTACTACAACGAAAGAGCACCCAAAGTTCAAGCGAAGGGTGATGACATATTTGTTAGGGGCTAAATATCGTTTACCTAAATTCCGAGGGAGTCAAATGCAAAATCTCTCCTTTTCAATTTCGGATCTACAAAAAGTGGACCGAATCGGATGGATTAATTTCACAATAAACGGCGCGCCAAGTTGGCGCTCATTTAAAATTTCAAAATTTCCGAACGAACAACAAGCGAGATAATCCAATTCAAACTTTCAAACCAAATTAATCGAGACACCTCTAAATCCCTCTCTCCCATCCTCTCTCTCTCTCTCTCTCTCTCTCTCCAGCAATTGAATTTGAAAAAAACAAATATCGAGCCGCTCTTACCACAGTGCTATTTCATCTTTAATTTCGGGTAATTCCACATTTCAATTCTCTCCCTTCACATGCAGGTCCGAATCTGGGTTTGACTTCCCAGATTCCTTGACTTCGAACAATGCGAGGCCACTAGAGGGTGTCTTTGCCTCCTAAGCCTTCATCGCGGATGACGAGATATGGAGCTTGATGATGAGTGTGAGGAGACTGACCCTTCACGATGTCAACATTGAAGCTTACGATGTAGATGATGACATGCGCGGTGGTGGGGGCCGAGAGAGTGCGGTGTGCTCGGCGGTAATGATGTGGGTCTTTGTTTTTTGGATATCTTAGTTATGACTTATGAGACAATAATCTCCCGAGTGTTGTCTAATAGTTGGTTAGTTCCTTATTTTGGACTAATCTTGTTTTGGTTTTATTTTGGATAAAAAATTTAAAATTGTATGCAATTTACCAAGTTGGGAATAGCTACAAAGAACCCTTGCAATTCTTATATCCCAACCCTATCATCCACAAAACCACACAAACCACAAGCCTAAACCTAAACCCTAAACCTGAAGCCACAAACCACTAAACCACAAACCACACAAACCACTAAGCCACAATCCACAACCCCCAACCACAATCCCTGAAGCCTGAACCACAAACCTAAACCACAAACCTAAACCACTGAAGCCACTAAACCACTAACCACATAGTGTATAGGGTATAGGGTATAGGGTATAGGGTATAAGTATAGGGTATAGGGTATAGGAGTATAGGGTATAGGAGTATAGGGTATAGGGTATAGGGTATAGGGTATAGGGTATAGGGTATAGGGTATAGGAGTATAGGGTATAGGAGTATAGGGTATAAGTATAGGGTATAAGTATAGGGTATAGGAGTATAGGAGTATAGGGTATAGGAGTATAGGAGTATAGGGTATAAGGGTATAGGGTATATGGTATAGGGTATAGGGTATAGGGTATATGGTATAGGGTATAGGGTATAGGGTATAGTATAGGGTATAAGTATAGGGTATAGAATGCCATAAGGTATAGGGTATAGGGGTATAGGGTATAGGGTATAGGGGTATAGGGTATAGGGTATAGGGTATAGGGTATAGGGGTATAGGGGTATAGGGTATAGGGTATAGGGTATAGGGTATAGGGTATAGGGTATAGGGGTATAGGGGTATAGGGTATAGGGTATAGGGTATAGGGTATAGGGTATAGGGTATAGGGTATAGGGTATAGGGTATGATATTTATTAAATTAAAATTAATAAATATTAATGATTTATTTATTTTTTCAAAAATATAATGACTCATATTTATTTTTTTGAGAGTAATTTAAAATAACTTTCATATTTTATATAAATAAAAATAATGGCATTATAAAATTAAAATTAATTAATATTTATGATTTATTTATTTTTCAAAAATATCATTAATATTTATGATTTATTTATTTTTATATAAATAAAAATAATGATATTTATTAAATTAAAATTAATAAATATTAATGATTTATTTATTTTTTCAAAAATATAATGACTCATATTTATTTTTTTGAGAGTAATTTAAAATAACTTTCATATTTTATATAAATAAAAATAATGGCATTATAAAATTAAAATTAATTAATATTTATGATTTATTTATTTTTTCAAAAATATCATAAATATTTATGATTTATTTATTTTTATATAAATAAAAATAATGATATTTATTAAATTAAAATTAATAAATATTAATGATTTATTTATTTTTCAAAAATATAATGAAAACAATTATATTTATTAATAATAGCGGCGGAAATTTCCGTCGCGAATTTAAAATCGGCGGAGGAAATTTCCGTCGGTGAGAGTGCCATGTCATCGATCCCAGTGAGCGTACGTATAGTTTAGCGTCGGATTCACGACGACGGAATATTCCGCGCTAAATATTAATTATAGCGTCGGAATTTAATTTCGCGCTATAATTAATATTTAGCGGACGGAATATTCCGTCATTTGGAAAATTATAAATACTCATTTTATCCCTCGGATATCAATTACGCCACATTTCCCTCTCTCTCTCTTCAGCTTTCTCTCTCTTCCCGCTCTCTGCGACTGAAGAAGAAGAAGAAGAAGAAGAAGAAGAAGCTCTATCGCCGCCGTCCAGTCCGCTCTCCACGCGATCTCAGTTCAGGCTCTTGCCAGTCTCCGTCAGTCCGCCTCTCCGCTCTCCACCGTCAGTCTCGAGCTCTCGCGCGAGTCTCCTTCGTCAGCCTCTCCACCGTTTTCTCTCTCTTGCTCTAATCAAATCAAGGTAAATGTTTCGATTTCTTTCAAATATGTAGTTCTAATTCGAGGATAGGGTGTTAATTTGTTGTGAATATGAATTTCTTTGGGAATTGAATTTTACGATTTTACGTGACTCGGTTTTACGTGCAGGAATTGGGTTTAGATGCCGGGTCTCTCTCTCTCCTACTTGGTTTTGGTAATGTTTCCTTTTGTGACCTACGATTAATGATTTACGTATAAATTATTTTTTTTTTTTTTTTAATTTGTACTAAATGTGCTTTGGCCTTTGAAAGTTTGACGGTTCATCTGGATTTTATCTGGACTAGGGTTAAGATCTTTATGAATTTATAAGTTTCTGTTATTGGTGTACACATAATTATTTTTGACATTTTTGAAGCTTATTGGTTGTATTTTTTCTTCCCCTTAAATGTTCTTGCTTTGATGTTACTTTGACTAAATGATTCATTTGATTAGCTTTTGTGTCATGATATGCCCTTGGATTGTTACTTTTTCTATTACTTAGGGTTATAGTAAGTAACATTGCAAGCAGTGAAAGCAGGTAAAATTATAGATTTCTTTCTTTGTGTCCGTATGCGTTATTTTTATCTTAATTTGTGTTGCTTCTAAACATTTTGGAATTTGCATGCTTTGAATCCCTCTTGTTGAATTTGCCTAGCATGACTACCATTCCTTTGAAGGATGCTTACTTCAATTATATTTTCTATGGGAAAGTTAGGAAGTTGTGAGGTTGTAATTTTGCTTGGGGATTTTAACTAGGTTTTTGTTCAAATTTATAATGATATCGCACACGAAGATAGTTTATTTGAATTTAGGTAATTTGAGCTTTAAAATGAGGTACTTTTGATACATTTTTTCCAATAATATGAATCATATATCATGCCTTAACCCTACTCACTTTAACAAGATTTAACTACCTAAAGGTGGATAATCATGAAATTGATTCATGCTAGTATTCACACATAGTAAACATAAATCATGCAACTATATTATTAATATCTTTCGAAACATGAAAGAATTAGGAAGAATAATAACAATTTTGATAACCCAACAAATATATTAAACTAATAAAACAAATATATTAAACTAATAAAAGTAAGCACGAATGATCATGAGTTGAGACTTTAATTGATCTCAATTACAAACAAATAAGTAAGAAAACTGTGGATGAAATAGTTTAGGAACATCTAGTTCTAGATCTCATTTTGGGGCGATTGACGGCATCGCGGACGGTGATTATGTCGCCTACGTTTGAGCGCACGATATCAATCCTGGTACCACTAGATGCACCTTATATGAAACAAATTAGGATACGGTTTACGTATCCTAGTTTGTTACATATTTAGTAATATTAACGAATAGAAGAAAACATATGTTAGTAATATTAACGAATAGAAGAAAACATATGCCACTATAAAGAAAGCGATAAATAACCGTACTCATAATCAAATATGTAACATGTTATATTTAGTAAACATAACATGTTACATATTTAGTAAACATAACATGTTACATATGCAACAATTAGATAAGTTACTAAATATCTAATTTTCAAGTCTTTTAATCAACTCCACTACTATCACGTACAACCGCTACCGTGGGGTTATCTTTGGAGTGGAAAATCTCAAGTTTTTGCACAAGCATTAGGTCAGATTGAAACTTTGAAAGTAGATTTAGCAATTAATCGAGAAAACAAGAAAATCCTCGGCTTCGGTTTGTAGAAGATACAAAAGCTGCGGTTGGGGATTTTCTTGTTTTGATTAATTATAATAGTAAATCTACTTTTAAAGTTTCAATCTTTGGGCCAAATGCTGTGCAATAAACTGATATTTTCCAACTGGTGTAACATGTTATATTTAGTAAATATAACATGTTACATATTTAATAAACATAACATGTTACATATGCAAGCAATTAGATAAGTATTTAAATATCTAATTTTCAAGTCTTTTAATGATAAAAAGCTAAAAAGTTACTAAATATCTATTTTTCAAGTCTTTTAATCCAACTCCACTACTATCACGTACAACCGCTACCATTGGGGTTATCTTTGGAGTGGAAAATCTCAAGTTTTTGCACAAGCATTAGGTCCAGATTGAAACTTTGAAAGTAGATTTAGCAATTAATCGAGAAAACAAGAAAATCTGACTTCGGTTTGTAGAAGATACAAAAGCTGGGTTGGGGATTTTCTTATTTTTATTAATTATAATAGTAAATCTACTTTTAAAGTTTCAATCTTTGGGCCAAATGCTTGTGCAATAGACTTGATATTTTCCACTGGTGTAACATGTTATATTTAGTAAATATAACATGTTACATATTTAGTAAACATAACATATTACATATTACATATTTAGTAAACATAACAAATTGATATTTGGCACGAGGTCACCTCTCAGGGACATCCAAGGAGAGGAGCCCGAGTGTTAGGGATGGGGGATTACGGGCGGCAATGCCCGTCGACGTCGACCGGCCGTCGGCGAAATGTAGCCCGGCCAGCGTTTCATGATCCGGGTCGACACTCTGGAGGCTGCGTTGGAGGAGGAGAAACGCGAGCGGGCGAAGCTTGCGGATGCTTTGGCGGTTCGAGACGCGGATGCGGGGAGGAGAACGATCGGCGTCATGCGGAGATTCAAAGACAACATGCGGAGACTCAAAGACAATTGGCGGCTGGTTGATGGCTCATCTCGGCCGGGACTCCCGGGGTAATTTCCGGCGTCCCCCGGGTTGATTGCGGATTTTTAGACATTTTTGTATTAAATTATACTTGTTTGTAAACATTTGAGACATTTGGTACCGCGGGAGCCCCTCCGCCTCTCCCCGCTCCGCCCCTCTCCCCCTCCCCCTCCCCCTCTCCCCCTCCCCCTCTCCCCCTCTCCCTCCCAGAATTGAGTACGGTGGTATTTAGTTTTTATTTGGTACTACGATATTTGAATTTTAGTTTTTATAGTTTTAGTTTTATAAATTGAAATGTTATATCGGGTACAAAAATTTTGGTTTATTGATATTTTAAATTATTTTTTTTAAATTTATTTCGAGAATCGGCGACGGAATTTTCCGTCATTTGAAATTATCTTGAAATAAAAATTAATTAAATAAATTAATTTCGGCGACGGAATTTCCGCCGCTATAATCATTTAATTTTTATTTAATTTTTGATTTCAGTGACGGAAATTTCCGTCATTTTGTAATAAAATTTAAATTAAAATTAAATAATTTCGGCACGGTAATTTCATGCATTGAAATAATTTAATTTTAATTTAAATTTTATTACGGCGACGGAAATTTCCGCCATTGAAATTAATTTAATTAAATTAATTTTTATTACGGCGACGGAAATTTCCGTTTGAAATGAAAATTTAATTAAATTAAATTAATATAGCGGCGGAATTTTTAAGTCATTTGAAACCATTAATTCACCGGCGGAATTAAATTAAATTTCGTCGGTAAAAGAAAAAAATAGCGGCGGAAATTGAGCCGTCGAACCTTGCGACAGTGAGTAGCGGCGGACCACCGACGGAATTTTTTCGTCGGTGATTTATTTTAGCGACGGAAATTTAATTTTAGCGGCGGAAATTTCCGTCGCTAAATGACCTTTTTCTGGTAGTGTAAATTTCACCCTTTGGTGGGGAACGGACGCAACTATTCCCAATTCGGTCTGAGCAGTTATGCCGAGAATGGCATTGTATTGGGAAGGAAGATCGACTACCATGAAAGTTACCTTGGCCGTCTTCTCACGTGGGCTTTTTCCCGATAGTTACGTCAAACACACTCGTCCCCTTTACCCTTACGGCGTGATTTGTGAAGCCCTCAAGCATGCCCGCATATGGAAAAAGATGCGCTTCAGTCATTCTCATTCCTACCAACGTATGGTAGTAGAGTATATCGCGGGCGGCTCCGGTATCTATCAACACTCGGCCTATGTTTGCCGGTTGATTCTCATTACGAGGGTGAGAGGTGAGTGGAATGAAAAAGGGTGGAGGCAAGTTCACTCCTTTTGAACCCAATTTCTTGCTCTTCTTAGGAGCCGTTGCGGGGATGGAGAAAACCTTCTCTAATGTCCGGATTTGGAGGGAGAGGCTGTTTGTTGGAGGAGGTTCTTCTCCGATGAAGTTTATATTGTAGTCTCCGTCGTCATCCTCAAAATTGTCTCTTTCCACCCTCTCGGGACCACGAGGGTTTCGTGCCATTCTTTGGTTATTATTGGGGGCACAGTTGTTTCCCTTGATCAATCTGGTTAGTTCCCATCATTGATTCTCTGTTTGAATTATTCTCTTTAGGAAGCAGTCCTCGATTAGTGCCCGTGATCATTATGGTACTCGCGAGAACTTTGTCCTACTCCTCTCATTTGGTTTTCGAGCATGGTAGGAGGAGGAGGAAAAGTACGATGCCCTCATGATCATGCTCTTGGCTCGGTGAGCTCGGTGTAGGCTGTTTCCTCAACTTTTTCCGGAGCTTGTCAGGCCACGACCTCTGTTCTTGCCACAGTTGTTAACGCGGGCGGCCTGCAGGGTGGTCTCCCGAACTTGGCTTATTCTTTCCTTGGGCGAAGCTCGGGAGCGGGCATCTGCTCTCTTCGGCGGAAGCGATGGCGTAAGCCCTTTCATACATCTCCTCATTTTGTTTTTGGTTGGTGGAGGCGAAATTTAATTTCGGGAAGGAGGAGGTGAGGCCTCCCTCAAAGCAAAGTCTAATATCCCTCTCTTCCCGAGATCCACTATCCCTCGCTCACCTTTACGGCGAGCAATGTAATCTTTTGTGGATTCGGTGGGGGCTGCTTGACACCGACAAGATCTGTCTTTGGTCTAGCGGGCACCGGCTCCAAAGCAAGGCATTAAGGAAAATGTTCTGAAGTGGTGAAAGAGTTGATGGAGCGGGGTTTGAGAGCCGGCATCGAGGATAGGGCCTTGCCCGTGAAAGTGGCAGCTAGAGCTTTGCACATTACGGATTCCTCCGCGGAGAATAATGCCATTTGGCCCTCAAATCGACCCGTGTGGCTCTTCGCGTTCTTGGAACCATCATATGTATCCATGCGGGGGCTTCCCCTTCGGATAGGTTCCCGCGCGATCTTGTCGGCCAAGGCGTCCGTGGTGCGGCCACATTTACGGCGGCCTTCGATGGGTTTCCCACATCTTCTCGCATGAAATCTCGCAAACTCAGGGTTCTGACTATCAACCTTCTGCTTCTTAGCTCGTGGAGTCACGGCCTTCCCCTTGGCCGGAGCCAAGGGTCTAGCTTTGGACTTCGCACGTAGGTTGGATTGGGCCTCTTCTCCGACCTCCTCGCTATCTTCCACCTGCACCACCGTGCATTTAGCGAGTTGCCGCGCTCGCGGTTGGTTCGGCCGGTTTGCTCCCCTAGCTTGACTAGCAAGCGATTTAGGGAGCTCGTTGGGAGAACCTTAGAGACCCCCGAGGAAGCTGGAGCCCTCCGTTGGCCTCTATCTCAAACATCTCCCAGATTGAGCGTCGGCGATGGCCATGGCCTCTGCGACCAGTTTCTCCTTGGAGGCCAGGATTTCTGTCCTTCTCTGGATTTGCTCCGGGGAGAGTGGAGTGTTTAAGGCGGTATTTTTCAGAGGAGATTGGGGGGTTTTTGGGCTATTATTTAGGAGGGCTTGGGCTTTTTCAGCTCGGATCTCGTCGTCGGCTTGTGCGTGGCTTTACGGCGGGAAAGGGTGTGAGCGGGCGGGAACGGGCCCCATTCTGTTGAAGACGAGTTAGTTTGCTTACCACTTGTTGATAGTGGAGGGTGAGGCTTGGTTCTCATCCTCCAAGGTCGAATGACCAGCGTCTTCCAGTATCTTAGACATATTCTGTAAAAAGATGATGGAAAAAGAAGAGCCTTTCGGCACTTGTTTTGTTTAGGACACGAGAGGTGCCTTGAAAACAAAATACACGTGAAGTAAATAAAGAAAAGATCTGAATTCCGTGATGGAACCACCGATGACGCCAAGCTTTTCGGGGTCGGGGAGCGGTTGAGGATATCTGGCTAGGATATTTTTGGTGTATTGATGTACCTAAATCACAACACGAAGAGCACGATTAAGGTCAAAGTTGGATGTTACTCCAACTCGGGCCTCGGGTGTGAGTAAGAATGCTTGAGTAATAAGGCTTTGAATACCTTGGAGTGTGTGTGTGTTTAGGGTTTAGAGTAATATGGCTTACTCAATTGTATATGGAACTTACCTTGCCCCGAGGGGTAAAGGCCTTCTCATTTATAAGCGATGCAATGGTGCTTGTTGAGGTAAGCAATGAGATCGATCTGAGGGGCACTTTGGTATTTGACCATTCTACACGTGTCACGCATCTAATTGGTCTGTCATGGAGGGAACATTGGATCCGGGGGCATGTTGAAAGGGCATGGCCGTGTGGCCAGGCTTGGAGCATTAAATGGAATAGTAGGCGCACTGGCGAGCCGCATTAAATGCGTGATGGGGAGCGCCGAAGTGGCTGTCGAGCCGATAAGCTATCTTCTTGCTCGGTAAGGCTTGACATTAACCGTGCCGCGGTCAACATTGTGGCCGCGATCGAGGTATATGACGCGAGCATGGTTGGCGCGGTCGTGACTCCTGCGGGCACCAATCCGGCGGGCGGGATCCTGCGGTCCTCGATAGGGATAATGCGGGGAGGGACGCGGTCTTGACCTCGAGGCTGTTGTCCGCGGTCTTCCTCGGTGGTCAAGGCTATGGCGTCAGCTGAGTTCTTGGCGAGCAGGCGCGGGCCCGGTCCAGTAGATCCGGGCTCATCAGGTTAGATAATATGTATTCCTTCTATCCTCCATCCGATTTAAAATTCTTAGTTTGATTTTGTACGTTTAATTAAAAATTAATATAAATTAAATTAATAATACTAGCGAGTTGATAATTTTATATATTTTTATATTTTTTTTTTTGTAATTTAATGAACTTTCTCTGAGAAAATATTGTTCGAAAAACGGTTCATTTTTATTTTTTTTTACTATTGGGGCATAACTTTTCAAGAGATATAGATACAATTTTGATATATGTATAGTATGTGTACGTCTATGGTTATTTTAGGTAGACAAATCCCAAGAACTGAGAGGTAAGTTAGAGTTGGAACCAGGCTTTTTCAGATGGGGTTTTACTTTGATATGGAGGGGTGGGGCTGGCTTCTGAATTTTCTCTGATCAAAAATTGAACACAAGTACAGAGAGTCTTCTTGCTTGGAGACTAGTAGTGTGTGACTGAATTTGGGGTCATAAGTCCGAGATGCGTGAGTTGAATGAACTAACAAGATAAGTAGTCGAGTAAAATGTTTATAATATTCTTGATTATGTGAGAGATGATCTGAAAAAAAGGAAAAGACAGAGTGCGAGTTGTTCATTCCGACCAATAAACCCCTTAAATATGAACCATTGATATTGGAAAAAATGGACGAGATTCAGTATGAGCCAGACTATTGTATGTTAAACTATTGATATCGGAAAAAATGAACAATACTAAATACTCCCTCCGTCCAATAGAACCTTACCCACTTTGCTATTTAGGGCGTCTCACTTATAAGTCACACTTTCTAAAAAGGAAATTTTTTAATACTTCTTTATTCATGGGACCCACTTGTCATACTCACAATAACTATCCACTTACTATTCTCTACCCCACTTTTCTCTCATACCCACTTACAACTCTTAGTTTAATAACATTATTCTTTATTTTTTGCGCAAAACAGTAAGTGAGTAAGATTTTATGTAATGGAGGGAGTATGAGCTAGACTGTTATACAATTCAACTGCTTGCTTCAGCAGCTCCGTATCCATACAACTCAGAGAGAGAGAGAGAGAGAGAGAGAGAGAGAGAGAGAGAGAGAGAGAGAGAGAGAGAGAGAGAGAGAATGAGATGCCAAATAGGGGTGGGTTTGGTGTTGGTGCCAAAAAATGGGTTCCCAAAATTAGAGTCTGTGGAAGGTGTTGAGATGAGGTGGTCCTATTTTTACAATTAATTGTAGTTAAGACACCTATTAAAGCACACCTCTGCCCATTTTTCCCTCCCCCTTCTTTATTTCTTCCCCTCACTAGAAACGGGACCATCATATATTATTGGAGTAATATTCTTTTTTCATTTATATCTTCTTTTTCTTTCCATTACAATGTGCTAATCTAAGTGGTAGAGCATATTTTTTTAATTTTGTCTACTAACCAACTTTTATGAGAATATTGTATTTTATTGTATATGTAACGACTCGAGTCCGAAGTTTGACTCGCCACGCTGGCATCACACACTGGTTCACTAAGCATCTTCTCATTTTGGTCAATCACAGCCCATCACAGGCCTCCAAAAGTCCAATAGATGATTTGATGCTTAGTAGTAGTGCATGAGTCTTCTATATATCACACTAAATTTTCATATATTTCCAATGTGAGATGGGGGGATATCACAATCTCCCCCACTCAAACCCTTGTCGTCCCTGACAAGGTCAATCAATACCGAGATCGTACCCCCGGGCTAGCTCGCATGCCTTAAGGCCGAGGTTCTGCTTTGATACCATTTGTAACGACCCGAGCCCGAAGCTTGACCCGCCACACAGGCACCACACACTGGCCCACTAAGCATCTCCTCATTTGCGTTAACCACAGCCCATCACAGGCCTCCAAAAATCTAATGGATGATTTGATGATTAGTAGTAGTACATGGGCCTACTATATATCACACTAAATTTCCACATATTTTCAATGTGAGATGGGAGATATCACAGTATATTTGTAAATAAATAAATTATAAGACTAAGAAAGTTACATTATTTATTTCATTAGTAATGAATAATATATTTATATGTTTATTGCAAGACCTCTTATTTTGTTATATTTATAAAATCAATGATAAAACAGACCTCAAAATGTCTCTAGAATACCCAAGTAAATAATTTAAATGTAAATAATAATAAATTTAATGTAGTTTTTAATTAAAAATACTAAAATTAAAATTTGAAAACGAGATCTAGACGAATTTGATGTTAATTGTGGCATTTTAATGCAAATTTAATAGATATTTTATTGTGATATTTGGCTTAGACGGATTTGAAGTTAATTGTGACGTTTTATGGCTGTTTAGAGCCTAGACGGACTAAACTGCCTAGCAAAACAATTTTTAGAACATGTATACAATATTCAAAAGAAATAAATTAATATAACAACTTTCCTCTTAATCTCTCCTCTTGTCATCAACTACACACAAAAAATGAAAAAATTACCAATATACACCAAATGAGAAAACGTGGTGGGAGCGTCACGAGCTACGCACGTGACTTGAGGAGGAGGGGTCCTCCCCTAACCCTAATTGTTCCATACACCTTTAAATTTTGTCTGATAAAAGCAGGTGGTCCTTCAACCAAGCTCTCTCTCTCTCTCTCTTCTCTCTCTCTCTCTCTCTCTCACACACACACACACACACTAATGAGACCTCATCAGAAATATTTGGAATTTTGTGGTTGTTTTTTATTTAAATTGATCCTAGGTACTATTGTATTGTCACAGTGAACAGGTGCCAGTAATCAGAAACTTCCTTTCTTCTTTAATTAATGGGATTTGATCACTATGCATGTCTTCTACACCTTGATTTGTTTACTCAACATTTTAGTTTGATTGCTACTAAAATATTTCATACGTTTCAAAATGAATAACTAAACAATTTTAGATTTGCTCTGCTGCATAAGATCAGAGTAAATCGGACTCATTTGACTGTTCAAACTAGACTTGCACGATCGTGCATTCTATCTTGCACGGCCTTGCCAAATCTGCTGAAAGATACAGACCTGCGGCACAAAATGCACGGTCGTGGCAATCTCAACGCACGGCCGTGCGGACTTCATCAGACTCCTTCCGCAGCTGCCACTCCTACTTTTTTGGTCTCCTTTGTTATCTAGTCTATCTTGTTTATAGATACATTTTTTGTAAAGATAATGTATATCCCTAGCTCAGTTGGTTATCTAGCTTGTGTATAAATACTCATTCTATGTGAATAATAAAATTATCATTTGCAAATCTCTTTAGAATATTCTGCATAAGAAAAACCTCAGTGAAAAAAAGGTGATAGTACCACTGTACACTTTGACCAACTGCAAGATGTTGAAGGATTTGTAGTCAATAATAAGGCCACCCACAAAACTCGGGGGACTAACCTTTTTGCAAATCTTCTGTGTTGTAAGTGAGAGCATGAGTGTGTGTATGTGTGAGAAGTTTGTCAAGTACTTCCTCTTCTGATCCGGTTTAAAATTTTTACTGTTTTTTTTAGTCTGTTTCAATATAAGATTTTTAATTGATTTATTACTTAAAGTGAACGCTCACAAGTCACAACCAGAACTTTCTACCCCACTTTCTCTCTCATACTCGATTTTTTTTTTTTATTATTAGTGTAAATTCAAACTCAAAACATTAAACTGGTTCGGAGTAAATACCAATATTTGCAAAATTGAAATATTTTTTTGAAACTTGTAACACAGAAAGTAATCATGATAGGGAGGGAGGGAGGGTGGGGTGGGGGGTGGGGGGGTGGGGGTTGGAAGTTTTAGGGGGTCCATTTAGCTATCATGGACCATCCTACATGCATGAGGTATGCAAACACATGCATAATCAGAAAATTTGTAAAATTATCTGTAAATGTAAATTAAATATAGTTGTGATCGTCACCTTTACTGATGTGGATCATAAATATAAAGCAGGCTTTTGAACCTATTTCTAGTAGACCTTTGGTCAACAAATAAGAAGAAGAAGAAATAATGGTTAAATAAAAAAAACATTGGTTAAAAATACTCTTAATAAAAAAAAAAAAAATTAGAAGAATTATTTTTCATTTAAATTATTGGTAAAAATATAATCGGATCATATATCTAATTTCTAGCGAAATTGAGGGAGTATATTTTTTGAACCGATGTAACAAATTTCTATTTTTAGTCCTTAAAAACAATAAATTTATCTTTCAAAATATCATATTATATTGTGTACTTGTAAAACTAAAAGTTTATAAAATGGATATTAAAGTTTCTTATGCATCTTTAATACTCCCTCCGTCCCGGCCGAAGTGTTTCAAAATGGGTTCGGCTCGGGGATTAAGGAAAGTGATATAGGAAAGAGAAAAAGTTTAAATGTTGTGAATATGAAAAATTAAATAGGAAAGAGAATGGGTGGGAGGAATAGTTAGGAGAGAGAATGTTGTGAGTGTAAAAGTAAAGTAGGAGAGAGAATAAGTGGGTGGAATAGTAATAAAAACTTTCCTTTTTTGGATTGAGACATTTTAAATGAGACGCCTAAAATGGAAAGTTGAGACACTTCGATCGGGACGGAGGGAGTATTAAACTTTTATAATTTTTTTTTTTAAAAAATATCTCTTTTATGAAAATAGAATATTCATTTAGGGCGTCTAGAGAGTTGTGGTACGCAATTTGAATATATATATATATATATATATATATATATATATATATATATATATATATATATATATATATACTCCCTCCGTCCCATAGAAATATAGACTTTTGCCAATGCACGAAAATTAAGGAGGAAGTATTATATTGAAAGTGTTGTGAGTGTGAAAATAAAATAGGGTAGAGAATGAGTGGAGAGAATAGTCAATTATCATGGTGATGCGAGTATTAAATAATGTAGGAGAGAGAATGAGTGGAGGGAATAGTAAAGATTTCTTTCCATTTTAGGAAATTAGGAAAGTTATATACTCCTTCTGTCCCGCTACAAACCGCACAGTTGGTCAACTGTGCGGGTCATTGACCAATGATTTTATGAATATCTAGATATTTTTTTGTAATTTTAAAAATTGTTATTGCTTCACCAATAGAAATACTATCAATAACTTTTTTTAGACTTGCACAGAAATATCTAGACATTCATAAAATCATTGGTCAATGAACCGCACAGTTGACCAACTGTGCGGTTTGTAGCCGAACGGAGGGAGTATTATTGTGGGACGCCCAAAAAGAAAATTTTATATATTATCATGGGAAGGAGGGAGTATATATATATATATATATATATATATATATATATATACAATAGAGGTCCGTGTGAACCGCTAATTGACTTACACATAAAGAGGCCGAGATTAATTCTTAGCTCCGATCCAAATGCTGTACGGCCTGTACCACTTTGTCCCCACGATCTCCTCCGAGTTCTTTCAACGCAATTATCACATCTTCTCCTCCAACCTCAACAGCTTTCCCCTCAATTCCGAATCCTTCTTCTTCTCCAATCAATCAGAACAAATCCTTTCCCAACTCCTGTTTCATGGCGGATTTTATAAAAGGCTCCGTTCCTGTTCTTCCTCCACCCAAAATCTCTTAACGCTTCCCTCAATCTCTGCGATTACAATACGATTTGATCCTGGACGATTATATGTGTTCTTCATCTCAAGAGTAGTTTTATCTACCCACCTCACATTTCGACATCTTCTCCAACCTCAATTTCGGCGAAATTTTCGCAATCGTAGGATTCATCTTGAGGTTAGTGTTGTATGTTCTTTTTCGCCGTTTCAATTTGATACTTTGGTTTTGTTTGGGAACACATGTTCTTTTGTTGTTTCACTGGGTGATTTGGTTTTTGTTTGGGAACACTTTAGTCACGAGCATATTTGTGTTTATTACTTTAATTTCTACTTAGAAGCAAAAGATTTGGACTATATGTACACCTTTTACCTTGCGATTACTAGTGCTAGAATTGAATTCGATTTGTTCATCAACCGTTATTTGTTCATCAATTATATCAATTTTTGGAGATTTAATTAAGTCCTAGGGTAGGATAATTTTTTACCGCACTTTAGAGACGGAAGGAGTATAAGGTTTTTTTCAAATCATCGTTCTAGGTTATATTGAACTATAGCTCTAATCCTACAAATTCATTTACTTTGTGTTCACTTTATGATTTTAAATTGATGCATTCTGAGATTCGGTTTCATTATGCTTAAGCAACTTGATCAGCGAGCCAAGTAAATTGATCTTATATATGGAATGTCAGACTCGTTAATGCACTCTAACTCTGTTTCGTGTGTTTGCCTAACACAAAGAGCTGCTACAAACATCGACCCTCTCGCTTTGCGTAAGGTCTGCTTTGTCAGAGGACCAGCTACTAGATGGTATAGTTGACTTCTAACTTTCGGCCGCGATACTAAACTCTTTTCTTCTCTGGGGCCCGCCTCTATTTTCTCCTTTAGCTTAGAACCACCAGATCATATACAAAACCGCACGCAACAACCTACGCACAAAGGGAAGTATGGATCACGTGATACTCCATCCGTCCCATAATATGTCCCTATATGATTATTTTTCCAACATTATCCTTCATAAAATACCCCGTAATAATTATCTTGCTTTGGAAGTAAGAGTTGTGGATGTAGCAAAGGACTATTCAAACACTTGGGTATAGTTTAGGAAGTTTACTTATTTTAACTACTCAAGTTTGGGAATGAGACTTTCTTTTCGGGGACAAACAAAAATAGAAAATGGGAACATCTTTTATGTGACGGAGGGAGTTTATTTTATTGTTTTTAACCATGAGTGTATATTTTGACCCGTATTCCTCATATTTTTCAAGACCACTAAGCTACTTCCTCGGCCCGTAAGGCTATTAAATAATGATAATGTTATTAAATAGCCAAGTGAAATAAGTTTACACTGGACCAAGCTTGCCGCAATTAGCTTCGACCCCCAATAGCACCTCCTAGAACGTGAAATGCTGGAAACATGTACCGGGATTCGGACTGAGTGAGCGTAAGAGTTCAAAAGAAAGGGAGTCGAGGATCTCTCTGTTCTTCATAGCAATCCTTGAGAGTTTGCACATGTCAGCTTTCGAATGCACGCAACAGCAGGGTCAATAAGTTATAGCGCGCGAGATACCGAGGTCTCGCATTGATTTAGTATATAGTGTTATTTATTTGGCTCGTCTAATTCCTACACACTCCCGCTGGGTGCCTATTGACAATGAGGAAAACTTTAACGGCAGACATAATACTCGCTCTAAGACTTGCTCTTACTCGCTCTTTGGTTAGTTTTATTCCTAATTAGCAGTGTTTCTTCTTCTTTCTTTCTTTCTTCTTTTTTTTTATTTTGCCGCAAATTTGATCATTTTGTACTTTTTGGTAGATGGAACTAGGCTCCAGATTGTTAAAAGCTTGATAACTCTTCGTTCTAATTGCTGCTCGATTTTTTATTTTAATATTGCAGTGCTGGGCCATTTGATTTATTCGGGAGATATAAAGACTGAGTTATTTTCAAAGATTTCATCATATATTTCCTTATTGCTTTTGACGGCTTCTCTCGTTTATGACTTTTTTGAAGTTTTATCGAAGTTTTTGGGGTATTGTTAATTAGTGCTCAGCTCTAATTTTTGGCTTCTTCTTATAGTTTAGTGTGGTATCTAGGGTCTTCTGATTAATTCTTCATGCATTACGACTAATGTTGATTTCATTCCCATTCTCAGGTTAGCAACTAACCATGACTACTTTGAAGGCGTTCTCTACCTGAGGCCACACTTCTATCAACTCTTTTCAACAATCATGTCATCTTGACAAAAGCTTCGGTGACAAAGAAGTTTGAAAATCAAATAATCCGGGATCGTTATAATCCATATATATATATATATATATATATATATTTATATATATATATATATATATATATATATATAGTTAAAGCATAAGGTTATCTTGTAAAATGTTTTTTTTCTTTTCCACGTATCATGCATTTATATCGTGTATCATCTTATCCAAGAGATTGTTTTAATTTAAGTAAAGGAAAAAGGAAAAATTACCCTAGGGTCCCCCGCCCAGATTTTATTCTTTTTAAAGAAAACTTTTTTATAAATTACAAATAAACAATTCTCATTATATTATAATTAGCCAGACACCCCTAGGCTCCCTCTCATCAGTTTCAATTCTTAGAATGTTTTCTCTTTGAAATCAATGTAGTATGAGTACAAATGCTTAGAGAATTAATTTTATAACACAAAAGACCACTTTTCACAAGTGATTTTACATTTTCTCTCAAAAAATATTTACTGAGAACACTAATTTCAAACTCAAAAGATCACCTTATACAAGTGAATTTATACTCTCTCAAAGGGACATACTGAGAGTACTATATTTAAAAACCCAAAAGAGTGCTTACAACTGATTTTACATTTTCTCTCAAAGAGAGAAATATACTAGGTCCACGTCATTCATTAAGCTTTTCATTTCTGCATTTGAGTGCCTTGTTCCCTTAAAAACATGATAATATCTCTCACCAAATCTTGATTTACTTGCAAGTTGTTGGGTAGTAATCCCACTCTGTCGACTACATCTTTTTTTAAATGTGGAATTTGGTAATTGTTTTGCCATCTGACTTTCATCATTTCTATCATGCATGCTTGTAAGCTGATGAAGATCTTGTTCAATGTGGTATGTGATAGTTTTTCGAAAGATTCTTGAACTGATGCCACCATTTGATCCACTGTTTTTGCTTGAACATCAGTATTTAGTGTGTCTATTGATCTAAACCACCCCAAATCATTAATGTTCGTATCGGGTGAATTTGGTGGCTGAAATATTAGATGAATGTTGAACCCATCTGTTGTAGTTGCTACTTTAAATGCTTCATCATCGTCGCTTATGTGTGATTGGGCATTATCCCATTGAATCCTTATGTTTTTGCTTGCATTCCTTGGCCACTTTGCTTTGATTGTAGGGATAATCTGCAATAAAAATGAGTATGGGTGCATTATAACAATGAAAGAGAAACATAAATTTCTGAAATTTCACAAAAATGAAAGTGAAACATAAATTTCTGAAATTTAACAAAAATGAAAGAGAAACATAAATTTATGAAATTAAACAAAGTTAGAGAACTTACATTATTGATCATCATCTATCTCCCTAGTAACTTCCTTATTTATTGAATAAAGAGCTTTTGTAGCAGGTGTTCCAGCAAGCCTGTTTTTGCTTTTCCTTTTTGCTGGCTCAATTTTTGTAAAAGACCACATCCCTAGTTTTTCATCAAAAACTAGTTCCCCCTTACTTGAGTACATTGGCTTACTAGAGGCACACACAAACATAATTTTGGGGATGAATCCCTTACTTTAGCATGTTCTATGAGGCTCAACTTCTCCCAGAATAATGTAGTACCTTTGACTACATTGTGTCAAATAAAATCATTTTTCATCTACATGAATATTATGTGTCATGTTTTTAAACATTGTTGCACAGTGACCATCATCGAAATAAATGTTGGATTTTATGGGTCCATGCGCAGCGGAATTAAGCATCAAATTAACACAAAACCCAAGCCCTAAGATCCGTTCTATACGATTAAATTGAATTCCTATGAGATAGAATTTACCAACCTTAATTGCTTTCCGGTCTTGAGCTATCGAACAATTTATTGGTGTGTTTTTGAATCACAATCTTCAATCTTCAAGAACCTTTCAATCTTCAAATTGGAACTCTAGGCCTTGATCGTCAAACGAGCGAAGACCCTCTATTGTTGTATCCACACGTAAGAATGAACCAAGAATAGTTCTTGTGAATTGCTAGATTCTTAAACCTATGGAAGAATATTGAGAAACCTTTTTGGTGATTTTCTTTCTTGAAAAATCGGCTCAATTTCGGCTGTTTACAGACTCATATTTATAATACTTTAGTATTTAGAGTTTGTGCCCTAATCAAATTAGGAAACAAGTGTAAACCGCCTCTGTGGCTTGTTATGTCGCGTGACAAAGGTTGCCATATGGATAGGTATGTCGCGTGACAAAGGTTGCCATATGCAGGAACTCTCAATCATTCTTCCTTAGGTTTAACCAATTCATTCTAGTTGTGTGTGACCCAATAGGATTATATTATGTTGGCAATGAGTTCGATCATATCGACTCTCATAAGACATAAGCGGACTCTAGCAAGCCATTATGTCTACCCAAATAATATAACGTAAGAGTTCACGTTTCGATGGTACACTTCTATTTCTCCGCTTTGTCTCACGATGTTATATTGAACACAAGTCATGGTCCACGTCAACTTGTATCTGTTCAATGCTTTCTCGATTCTTGAGTATAATGATATTCCAATCGCATTGGGGTGTGGCCACACACTTTCCATCATTATCACTCATCGAGGGGCCCAAGCAAAACATCTCTCTTTCGAGGGACAAATTCCATCTTGACTTATCATCCTTCCCATCATGAATCCGATCATGCCAAAGATAGCCTTTATAAATATCGTGTTAAGATATCGTTTGGCTAAAATCAAACATAACTTTCATCATATGTAAGGTCATGATAATCTCAGGTCTAGGGAATAAATGAAGTGACCATATGAGATTTAATTATGACATTTGACCATGACATAAATCTCATACAGGTCAAGTCCAGTCACTTGTTCTCTAACAAGTACCCATAATTTTAATATGCATCTCTATGCATATAATCATCATGTGATTATCCATTGACAATTATACTAATTATTCTCTTAATAATCAGGGACAGAGATTATTATAATAAATATGCAAACTATATAATAATCAAATAATAAACATAAACGATAAAGATGATACATAACGGTTCTCAGTTAAACATAACTAAAGCCTAGGGCATTACACCAACAATAAATTGCATAAACACAAAACTTTAGCTTAGAAATCTGGTTTGCTTGTGTTAGTAAGGGTTTTATGGCATTAGTGTGAGCCTTGATAATACCTGATTTTTTCCATCTTCCTATTGTACTCTTGCTAATTCCTATGGCAGAACTCAGATTTTTAATTGTGTTCCTCTTACTAAATTTTATGTTCTTCATTTATTCAACATCAATTTTCACTCTTTTTGTTCTTGCTAACCCTATTTTTTTACGACAAGCAAATAGGCATACATTGCGCCTTTTGCTGCTCCACTTTTGTCCAGGTGTAGTAGACAGTCCGGAGGGAAACATAAAAGTATTCTACAGCTTCTTTCATTTTGCCTTTAGTAAGCTTTCCTTCAAAAGAAGCATCCAACAAGAAGTGTGCCAACCTGTTTCTATCTGTATTGGTTAAGTTAGTTTTCATGATCAAACTTTTGATTTTAAAAAAAATTGTAATGCGATGATTGATAGGGTTTATTTATACCCATTTTGTTAATGTTTAGAAGGAAAGTTTGAATTGTAATTATTGTAAATTACTGTAATTAAGTTTGAATTTCCAGTAAATTTGGGTGGAAAAATTTATTATCAACTTGATATGTTATGAAGATGGGTGAACAAATATTTTGATTAACATTTGACTGCAAATTTAAATTTCTAACTGGGGTAAAGATTAGCATTAACGATTTTTAATTCATTTGTCTTACATCACGTATGTTTACCCATTTTAGGAATTTTAAGTCGCAAAAATCCACTTATTTTATCATTATACCCTTAAATTCGAATCTGATCGTTCATGAGACTCTTCGTTCTAATCCCATCCCACTACTATTGTATTTGCAATTTGAAATGGGACTTAGGAGTACACATAATACTAAGCAGATGACCTGAACACACGGGGAAGGTTTATTCCGGTGGGACCTGTTAGTGTCGCAAGTAAAGGGTTGCCACAGAACATTTCATGGCCAACGATTCACAACATAAGGAAATGTGGGGCCAATGATTCTCAAGGACCAATCATGTAAACCGGACCTAGTCGGCAACAAAAAGGCCCTAATGCCAGCTTTGTCAGTAATCATGTGTGACTCTACTATACTCCCTCAATTTCGTATTAATCTTCGCCATTTTGATAAAACACATAAATTAAAAAATCAATATTTTCTTTGTTTCAATAAAAGCTTCACTAATTATTCAAAAGGGCGTCCCGTTAGAAGCTTCACCTTTCTTTTTTTGACAAAGAATCTTTACTATTTCCTCCACTCATTCTCTCTCCTAATTCACTATTACACTCACAATACTTTTCAAATTTACTATTTCCTCCACTAATTCTCTCTCCTATTTTTAAATTACACTTACAACATTTTTTCCCTCCCATTACCATAATTTGCGTGCCCACCCAAAAGGGTGAAGCACTTATTGGGACGGATGGAGTATATATATTAAAAAATAATGGGAGTGCAAGAAGGATTGTAAGAGGGAAGAAATGAGTGGATAAGACAAGTGGGACTCATAATTTAAATGTATGAGAAAGAAAAGTTAGTGGGTATAATAGAATATTAATAAACCTTTTCCATTTTAGAAAAGGTGAAGCTTGTAACGGGACGCCCTTTTGAGTAATTGGTGAAGCTTAAGTTAGGACGGAGGAAGTATTACTTCCGTTAAATTAAATTAATGTTAAAAAACAAATCAAATTTTTAAATTTAATTATTTTTATATTTATTTAGAAAAAGAAAAAGTAATATATTAATATACTTCCTCCGTCAATAAATAAATATAAAAAAAATCAAATTTGCTGTCGGAGACACTCTTAAGACCATGATTAGTGGTGAAGCAAAATTGGTTCATCCTTTTTAATTTGATGAACCAATTTTGGTTCATGCCAATTAGTGGTGGCTAAATATATATTCGTTCATGGTCATGAACGAAAATTTTCGTTCATTTCATGAACGAATTCGTGAACGAAAATTGGTCCGAGCTATATGTCTATTTTGTAATTTTGACATTTTTGAAATTATATTATTAAAATAAAAATATTAAAAATGTTTATAATTTCTTTTTCTCTATAAATAGAGTCTAATTTTATAATATTTGACATAATCTATATATTTTAATATTAAAAAATGATTATAATATTTTATTATTGTATACTCCCTCCGTCTCAGAACAATGTTCACATTCACTATTTGCACATGTTTTAAGGAGGGAGTATTATATTGAAAGTGTTGTGAGTGTGAAAATAAAATAGGAGAGAGAATGAGTGGAGAGAATAGTAAATTATAATGGTGTTGTGAGTATTAAAATAATGTAGGAGAGAGAATGAGTGGAGGGAATAGTAAAGATTCCTTTCCATTTTAGGTAAGTTTTAAATGTGTGAAGTAAGTTTTGGGACGCCCAAAAGGGAAAGTGTGAAGATTGTTCTGGGACGGAGGGAGTATATTTGATAAAATTTTAATTTTTCATATATTTAAAAAATATGTCTGTGAACGAAAAAATTCGTTCACCACTACAAAATATAAGCTGGCGTGAGCGAAATTTCGTTCACAGACTAGTTTCATTCACGTGGTAAACGAATTTTTCGTTCACCACTTTGGATGCTCTTAGGAAGAACGGAGGGAGGAGGTAGTATTATATACTCCCTCCGTCCCGCTACAAAGTTCACAGTTACTGTTTGCACGCAATTTAAGAAAAAAATTAGTGAAAAAAATGTTGTGAGAATGAAAAGTGAGGTTGGAGAGAGAAAGTGGGGTAGGAAATAGTGAGTTGATTGGTGTTGTGAGTATAAAAGTAAAGTAGAAGAGAGAATTAGTGGGTGGAATAGTAAAGATTTTTTGCCATTTAGGAAGTGTGAAGTTTGTAATAGGACGCCCAATGAGAAAAGTGTGCAGGTTGTAGCGGGACGGAGGAGGGAGTATAAATCATTGAAATCAATTATTCAGGTTCTACAAGCTCAGGAATAAAATCTTTTTGGAGGTTTCTTTGAGTTAGCTAATTATTTCGTGTTTAGTTAGTTATTTCTTACATTCTAAAATAATTAAATTAAATGTATCTTTTGTATAGAACTATAATAAGTCCGTGTTCGAGGACACATTTTTTTTTTAATTAAGTCCGTGTTCGAGGACACGTTTTTTTTTGTTTTTTTTTGTTAATTTAAAAAAAAATAAAATTTTTTAAGGGCAAAATGAAAAATTCGACATTTGATACTGTTCATTGTACTGTAGCAAGTACCGTTCCCATTTATACTATAGATTGTACTAAAAATTGCAACATTAAATGACACAAATAGTATGTCGACACATATAAGTAGGTATTTACTTAGATTGATTACATATCATTTTGATTACGGTCGTGACAAGAATATCAAGTCAATGCAAATGACAAAAACCTAAAGATAAAAATAAGATTAATTTTTGGTCTTTTTGTCGCTTGTAATAAGAATTTTCCTATTATTAAAAAGTACAATTAATTGTCTCCTTTTCTTGAGAAACCTTAATAAATTATTTTTCTTAATTTAGTTTTTAGTGTTGGCAATCACAAGGGAAGACTCATTTATTTTATTTATATTATTTCCATTGAAATGGAACGACATAAATTATTTGATAGAGACAAAACTTGAGCTTTCGAACAAATTTAGATAAAACATTATCTTAATTATTTAAAATGTATTAACTTCTTAACGTATAATCTCGGTATTCTTATTTAAAATGATAATTAACTAATGCATCTTTTACCAAGTAAAACAACTACCGTCTATTAGGAATATTATATTGTCAAGTATATAATGGGACTTCTCCGTCAATATTTGCGGCAAACATTAAGCCGCCCGACCCTAAACACCACCTCACTTCCTCTCAGCCCTAACTCCACCGCACAAGCTTCCGCCGCTCCCACCATCTTCACCATCGGCAAAACAATAATAGCCGAAACCCTCTCCACCTCCTCACCACCATTGTTTCCGCCACCAATCATCAAAACCCCAACCTCCTCCATCTACAAACATCACCATCGGCAAACCCTTATAATCGAAACCCTCTTCCCCTTCCACTACCAACCTGCGACAAACCTTAAACCGCCCCACCCAAACACCACCACTCACCTCCGCCATGTCCACCATTCATTCACCACCCCCGGCAAACCATTATGCCAAAACGGCCCTAACTCCATCACCCACTTCCGTCTCCTCCTTCCAAAACACAACCCTCGGCAAAAACCCTAAAAAGTTGAAACCCTAAAACTACCACAAAAACCACTCACTCCCGCCTCTACCCCCTCCCATAACATCGTTGACAAAACCCATGGCCGAAACCCCCTCTTTTTCAACTTACTTCTCCACCTTTCTAAATCACACCACCCTCGGCAAACCATAATGGCTGAAATCCTAAACATGTCCACCTTGGCAAAACCCCAGCTGTTACAATCTCTAATGTGATCACACCATCTACCACACCAACCCACGACCTACCCTTCTTGTCCTGTTCAAACCCTAGTTGTTACCCCACCCTACTTGCGGCACAACCCTACAGCCGCCCACCCTTAAATACCATCATCGGCACAAACCTCTATCCACTAATGACACCGCTATCTACGCCATCACTCTTCCCTCTTAAACAACCTTCGCCACCTAAATCCCAACAAACACCACCCTCGGCACACCCAATAGCCGAAACCTTATTGTTTCTTTTCTTCTTCTTCTTTTTTTTTTTTAAAAAAAAAAATAAAATAAAATTGGCAAAACCCTAGTTATCGCCTCACCTTATCTTCTTCCTTTTCAACCAACATCCCAACTTCTCTCTCCTGTGTTACTTTATTTTCCCCACCAAAAGCACCATCATCCTTAATCAGCCTCTTATGGCTACCACCCGGTGCTCACAACCCTCGGCATAACCCAACCTGCTCTACCACATTCATCTCAACTCCAATCGCCAACAAATCTGCTGATACAACCTCTGGTGTCGACACACCGGCCCTCACACCAACCAACTCAGTTAGCTAACCAGCTGATGCCACCCCTGATGCGATAACACCAGCAATCACAACACATCAGAAATCACATACACGTACGGGAACACATCCATATCCACCCGATCCATCAAACCCGGTTCATCTCATCACTTTTCAAGATTGGACTTATCCAAGTATCGTACATCTTATGGGGGCATATTAGAAATATTATATTATCAAGTATATATTGTGTTTATCTTGTTATCAAACTTAGAGATTGTGTATATCAATTAGAGATTCAAATCTTGTAAACCTATGAAGATTATTCTAGAACATTCTCTTGTAACCCTATAAACATGTACCTTTTGTATTATAATAAAATTGAGTCAATTGATATTAACCCTACTTCATCATGTATTAATTAACTTCATCTAACCCTTTTTTACTCCAATACTGGCAAACTAGGATACAACCCTATAAACATGTACCTTTTGTATTATAATAAAATTGAGTCAATTGGTATTAACCCTACTTCTTCATGTATTAATTAACTTCATCTAACCCTTTTTCACTCCAATACTGGCAAACTAGGATACAAATTCTACATTAAGTACAAAGAGTAGTACTAATGAAATATAAAATATGATGCCTGCAGTAAAATATCAAATAAATTAAGCCAAATCGTTTTCTTAATAACTCTATCATTGTATTGTATTATAGTAATCGTCATACTTTTTTTTTCTCCGATTCAATTTAAATATCCAATTACTAAATATTAGAATAAAGAGAGTTAGACGAATTCAATCAAAACATGAAAAAGAAGAATTGTATTGAATGACTCAATTGATTATGATGCTTGAAATACATATTTATAGGATTACAATGAGGAGGTAATCTCCTAGAAGGAGAAGGTTTCTAAGATTGTGTTTCCTAATCTAATACAAGGATTAATCTCCTAAAAAGAGAAGGTTTCTAACACTACTAGAAAAAGGCCGTTTACCGACGGAAATATCCGTCGGTAATTCTACAAATCCGTCGCTAAATGGATATTATCGACGGAATAAGTCCGTCGGGTTCCGTCGGAAATAATTGGTTGGTAATACCGACGGACAAATTCCGCCGGTATTTCCGGCGGAATATCCGCCGAAAAATCTAAAATTCCGCCGGAAAACGTCCGTCGGAAATGAGATCTGCCGGCCGGTTAACCGGAGCATTCGCCGGAGGTTACCGATGGAATTATCCGTCGGAAATAAAAACCATTACCGACGGTTATAACCATCGAAAATCATAATATTTACCGTCGGATATGTCCGTCGGAATATAAACCCTAAACTGACGGATATGTCCGCCGGTATTTTGAGTATTATTTTTTTAATTTTTTATTTTCCGACGGATATTTCCTTGGGAAAAATATAATTATTTATTTTTGTATTAATTTACCGACGGAAATTTCCGTCGGTAATCCTGTTTCTATTTTTAAAAAAAAAAAAAATTGTTTTATTATTAAACCACTGTAAAAGAGTGTAAACTGTTAACTGTTCAAACAACCTGTTTTAAACAACTACAAACTACAAACACACACAAACAACCCAATTACAAACTACAAACACACACAAACAACTTGTTTCGCTTGTACATCAAATAAAATACATATGATTGTCCAAATCAAGCGACAGGGAAAGGGGAAAGGGAAACGGCCGGGGAAAGGGGAAAGGGGAAGGGAAAGGGGAAAGGGGAAACGGCCGGGGAAAGGGGGAAAAGGGAAAGGGGAAACGGGGAAAGGGGAAAAGGGAAGGGGAAACGGCCGGGGAAAGGCCGGGGAAAAAGGGAAAGGGAAAAAGAAACTACATATGTTTGTTTGTTTGTTTGTTTAATTACATGTCAATGAAAATTCATGTTTAACAACCACGAGCGTTGCCATTTCTTGCTACCGCTACCACCACCATGCATGTATAAACCTATCAAGATATTAATTAAAAAACAATATATCAATATATATACAAATAAAAAGACAATAATAAAATGTAAACATTATATATATGACATTTACAATTAAATGATACTTACTGGCCACTGGGAGAGATAGATATTTTCATTTTTCCTTCCTCATTAATAATTGCGTCCAAATTAACCCGCTCGGATGGTTCACTACGTCCCGGAACCGAAGTAGATCCCTCCCTCCCGTCCTTGGTGAAATAAGACGATGGACAAAACCCGCAACCTTCCCTCTCTTTGAACGATTGTCACCTCGACCCGACATATCTAAACTAGTATATTATATATGTAGACGAGAAAATATTATCAAGTAGAACAAAATTTAAATATTACATAGCATGTAAAGAGTAACCAAGTAAACAAAACGTGGGTAACAGTGTGGACTTGGTGTCTGTCGACATTGCACTTCTTGCGGCTTTAAAATAGAAATGACAATATGAAAACATTAAATAATGGAGTTCACATGGACCGGTGATTTCGAGATAAGGTTGTTTTACTAAAAACAAAAAGAAGCAAAATAATGGAGTTCACTTGGGAATTTGCTTGAATTTGAAATAATATTGTTGTTTTCTTTAAAATAGAGAGAGAGAGGGTTTACATTTATAATGAATGGAGTGGAAAATATCAAGTTTGCACAAGCATTTGGCCCAAAGATTGAAACTTTGAAAGTAGATTTATTATTATAATAATTAATCAAAGTTTCAATCTTTGGGCCTAACGCTTGTGCAAAAAACTTGAGATTTTCCACTCCAGCATAACCCCATGGTAGTGGTTGTACGTGATAGTAGTGGGGTTGGCTTCTATCCCATCCTGAAATACACGTATGAATTGCAAATATCACTTTGTCTACTTGCTTTATAATCGAAAATCAAGAAATTTTGACAAAGATAACCCCATGGTCTCCAAGTGCACGACGTAGACTAGGTCAATCAAACACTATCGATTATAATCGACAGTGTAATCAACCATATATGTCTAGTATACACTCAGAGAACAATAGGATTAATGCAACTGAAATATTTCAACTATCGACTATTCAAGCAATTTTAATAGACAATAATGATATTTATATATATACATATATGTATATTTTTATTTTTATTTTTATTGATTATTTTATTTTTTATTTATTATTATTATATTTATGTCCATTATTATTATTATTATTTATTATTATTATTATTATTATTATTATTATTATTATTATTTTTTACGAATTATTTATTTTTTTCCAACAACCTTTTCACACGATGACATTCAAATTAATGACTACATGTTCAAGTAAATTATGGAGTAAGATGTAATAGTAGGAATCATTTATTGTCCAAATCATGAGATAGATGTAATATTACATATCATGTAAAGAGTAACCAAGTAAAATTGAAAATCATGAGATAGATATAATATTACAGTGATAAGTGATATAAAATGTACAAAACATTATATACAAAACATTATCTGAATTAAAACTAAACTGATTCATTCACTACAATCTTGATCACTATCACTACAAAATTCAACTTCTTCTTCACTAGTTTCCTCGTCGTCGTCTTCTTCCTCATCTTCATCATCTGGACCCGAGATATATACTCTTCTCCTTCCTCATCCTCCACATTGTCATCATCGATTTCATTGAAAGTGACTTCCTCCCCAGTGGACGGGTGTTTTCGGCCATTAATGCTTCATCCTCCTCGACATTATCATTCAAGTGAATAATCGGAGGTATAGGCATTTCCTCTTCCCGATAACAATCATTTAATGATGAATCAATATTTGAAGTAGACGTTTTTGCACGCGATGGTATATCAAAAGTGCTTCTTGCTTTGGTTTTCCATACGGCCCACCATCCGCTAGACTCTCTTCGTCGACTGGGGTAGGGGGTCATATACACCTGTTGTGCTTGAGATGCAAGAATGAACACATCATCACCATTATGCCTAGAAGAATGCTTTAAGTCAACGAGATCAAAAGTGCCATGTTTTGTAATGCCTCGCTCAGCGTCCCGCCACTCACAATTGAAAAGAACTACAGAATTTCCAAGCAAGTACTCCAATTCAATAACTTCTTTCAATACGCCATAATAATCGAGATTTCCCTTGAGATTGACCCCGCTATTCCAAGTTGATTTCGTTTGGCCATATTCTTCAGTGTGGAATACGTAGCCATTGACAAAATATCTCTTATATACATTCACTCTTAAGGACGGACCGTGTGCTAATGTTTGTAATTTCGCAGCTTTTGCATCTCCAAGGTTGTTCAAAATCTAAATAAAAACACATAGATAGTAAAAAACTCATACTTCAAATCTATCAATATATAATAACAAGCTTTTGGTAAATGTTTGGCCAATGAAGGGCATTTTGGTCTTTTCACATTGTGGCAATTATGCAATAAAAGAGGCAGAAAATAAACATGCAAGTCTCTGATTGGCCCAAAAATATTTTTTTTTTTTTTAAAAAACAAATTGGACACGTGTTGTCCGTTGAAGCGAGGTTAATTTCGTCATTTCCATGGCGCGTGTGAAGCACGCGCCGACAACCACGCGTTAATCCAGCATTTTCACCTTTTTTTTTTTTTTTGGTTTGGACACGTGGCGAAATCCTATTGGTTGCTGGTTTTCAAAAAAATAATTTTAATCCTCTTTCTTTAACGTCAATTATTATATATTAAAATAATTTTTTTTAATTTTTTTTTTACACCAAAATTCATAATTTTTTTTCCTCTTTAAATAGAGACTTTTTTCATTTGATTTGGATATAGAAAAAAATTCCTCTTTTTTAAATATAAATTAATTGTGAAATATTTTTTTTCATTAGTGAAAATTAATTAATTGTGAAATATTTTTTTATTATAAATGATGATAATAATTTTACTAATAAAAAAAATGAATATAAAATAAAATAAAATTGATGGGATATAGGATGATAAGTTGTAATGGTGTTGAATATGTATAAACAAAATCATTGTGAATATATAATGTATACTCCCTCCATCCCACGTCATAGTGAACCATTTTTTCGGGCACAATAATTAAGAAATATTATTAAGATAATGAAAATGTGTGGTAGGAAATGAAGAGAGAGAATGAGTGGAGTTAAAGTGGGTTGGTTGAATAAATTGTATGGTGAAAAATGAAGAGAGAATGAATATAAAATAAAATAAAATTGATGGGATATAGGATGATAAGTTGTAATGGTGTTGAATATGTATAAACAAAATCATTGTGAATATATAATGTATACTCCCTCCATCCCACGTCATAGTGAACCATTTTTTCGGGCACAATAATTAAGAAATATTATTAAGATAATGAAAATGTGTGGTAGGAAATGAAGAGAGAGAATGAGTGGAGTTAAAGTGGGTTGGTTGAATAAATTGTATGATGGAAAATGAAGAGAGAGAATGAGTGGGTGGGGTAGGGTGAATATAAAATAATAAATTTATTTCCTTTTTGGGTAGTTTGCATTCACGTGGGACGGACCAAAATGAAAATAAGTTTGCATTCACGTGGGAGGAGGGGATATATGGTTATTTACTCTAAAATAATAATAATAATTTTACTAATAATAAAATAAATAATATAAAATAAAATAAAAGTGGTGGGGTATAGGATGATAAGTTGGAATGGTGTTGAGTTTCTATTTAATAAAGTGGGATGGAGTAACATGGTTATTGAGTTTATTTTATTTTGATACATAGAATAATTTATTTTATTTAAAAAAACATCTTTGAAGCATTGTAAATAAAGTATTATAAAAGTGTCCATTTTTCTATATGTCTCAACAAATTATGTATTTATACAGACGAATATTGGGAAAGCTGTCCATCATCATTAATACATTGCACTTTGTGTAAAACGGCGACACTTTATGGCTTCGGGGTCCCGAGACTTTCACGATATGCGTTTCACACCGAGGCAAAACTGCAAATAATTCTTCCTGGAAGCCACGTGGCAGGCTGTGATTGGGTTGACTACGGCGAGTATATACTAGGCGATTTTTTTTTTTTTTTACATTTGGACACATGTCTCCCGTTCAGTGAAGTCCATTTTAGAACAAAATATCAAGTAACTAAATGAGTTATAATCTCAATTTTTGTGAAATGAAATAAATTTCTTTTATGAACAATAACCCAAATAAAGTGGATAGTAAATGACTTATTTTCTTTCTTATTTTTTTATTGGTTAAAATTATGATAGCCGTAAATTACACGGGCCTAAATAGGCGCGTGAATGTATTAGAGTTTTTTTATTTTTTGTAAACATTGAACACGTGTCGTCCGTCTATGGAAGTGCAATTACAACATTTCTCTGTCGTGTGTACTTCACGCGCCGATAGTACACGCGCCGTCAACGGTTCGTTTATGCAGGTTTTTTTTTTTTAGGAATTTTGACACGTATCGCCCTTTTATTGGCTGGCTGAATTATCGATTTTTTTTACATTCGCTTTCTTAACCCTCAATTATTTTATAATAAATTAATTTTTTAAAACTTTTTTTAACACCAAAATTTATTATTTTTGTTTCTCTTTAAATACCTACTTTTCCCATTTGATTTGGACAGAGAGAAAAAAATCCTCTTTTTTTAAATATAAATTTATAATTATCTTTTGTTAATTTTCATTTTTTTCCAATATATTTTTAATAAAAATTAAATAAGTGTGAAGTATTTATTTTTAATTATAAATAATAATAATAATAATAATAATAATAATAATAATAATAATAATAATAATAATAATAATAATAATAATAATAATCTCTATCTTTATATACTCCCTCCGTCCCAACAATTGCTTCACCATTTTTCTTGGGCACGGGAATTATGGTAATGGGAGGGAAAAAAAATGTTGTGAGTGTAATTTGAAAATAGGAGAGAGAATTAGTGGAGGGAATAATAAATTATAATGGTGTTGTGAGTATTAAAATAATGTAGGAGAGAGAATGAGTGGAGAAAATAATAATATTTTATGTCCAAAAAAGAAAAGGTGAAGCTTCTAACGGGACGCCCTTTTGGGTAATTGGTGAAGCTTTTATTGGGTCGGAGGGAGTATATAAAAGGAGGATAGTCTGGTATGAGTTGTAAATTTCATCAACTCTGAGGGCAATTTCGGAACAAATTCAGACAGCTCATCACAAAGGGTAATTTCGGAATTGAATATTTAATGGATTTCAAATTTCAAATCTATTTCCTCCTTATCTTATCCAAGACACACAGCAACAAACACAAACCCACACACGGTTTACAGAGAGCACACACACACAATTTGGTTAACAACAAAGTACACACAAATTGTTGATTTTATCTCCTCTTTTCTTTCTATCGATGGCTGGTGTGATTTCGATTTTGAAGGCTATGATGATTGAATTGAATTTGAGTTGACTCGGTTGATTAAATGAGATAAATTCGTATCTTGGCTAGGCAACCATCGGATAGCGATCTTTGATATTGCAACCGAGGTTGCAGCCATGGCGGAGTTCTCATCTTACTTGATTTTCTACAAATCTGAGCCTTGCTCTTCCGATAATGGAGTATTTAAAGGGCGGCGAAAGTTTATAGAAAATGGGTATAGAGGGGATTAGAAGATATGAAGACGAAATTGCGACGAGAGGATTGTCATCGACATCATGGATTGCGGATTCAAAATCATTCAAGCTTCAAGGTAATTTTTCTCTACTTCCAATGAATTAGAATGAGGTTTAATATGACGTTTTCGATATTAATCTTGGTATAATGGCTGTCGTAGATTTGAGGTGTGGTGGTGGCGGTGGTGTCAGTGAAACCGTGATGGTTTTTGTTGCAGTGACAGAGGCTTAGAGTTGTAGATTTGAAAACAGATCAATTAGTAGAAACACTTTTGCATCTCCAAAATTCGCCGGAAAAGGTAGAAGTGTATCTCACAATAAAATGTAGATCGTTATGGTCGGAGAGGGGGATGGTGAGCAGAAAAAAGGAAGTCATGCAAGAACGATGGTGGTTGTGCTTGGCCGATGCGATTGAGGGCGACAGTGGGTGTGAATCATGATGATGATGCGGATGAGAAGATATTGGGTGTATTGATTTTAATAATTTGTGTGGGTTTAGAGAGAAAGTTTGATTTTGATAATTTGTGATGGATTTTAGAGAGAGAAAGTGAGTATTCTAAATTTATAGAGGGAGATAAATTTAGTGTTAATGGAAACAGGGATTGATAAAATTTTTGATTGAGAAATATTAGGAGGATGAAGGGGAGGAGGGATAACGGGAAAGGGGGAGGGGGTTTATGGGGAGGGGGAGCAATTTGTGGGTTATTGTTTATGTGAATGATTTTTGTTTGAAGAAGTGAAATGAGGTAAAAAAAAAATCTCATATTTGGCAATTCTTAATTTCTTAATTGAGAAGGATTATTTTTTTTTTTAACTTATTTTCTTTTTTTTTAAAAAAAAGAAAAAAAAGAAAATATATATAATCTCCAATGTTAAAAATGTGTACTTACCCTTTTTTTTTAAAAAAAAAGAGAAAAAACTTATTTTCTTGATGTTTTCCTCCAACCACCTTATTTGCTATCCAATTTTATCAAAAAAAAAAATATATATATATATAATCTTATTTTATTTTGAAAATAAGATTCAGTACTTCAAAAGTCACCACAATACAAAATTTAAAAATAAAATCTGTCTTTTATAGTGAATAAATTTATTTATTTTCCAATGGTGAAGTTGAGTAAATATTAGAATTGCTCTTAAGGTGGGAGACAGAATAGAGATAGGGAGAGAGTGTTGTGTTCGGAATGAAAAAGTGGTTAACATAGATTTAATTGTTAATCATTTTAATTTTTAGAAATCATATTTTTGGAATATGTGAAGTAGTTACCAACAAATCAATTTCTTTTTTATATTTTATGTTTTCATCACTTGCAGATTAAATGAAATATATGTACATACATACACACATTTACATATATGCTATACTGCGTAGTACTATATCAGGGAAAGTTGATAGAATTGAGTTTTATTTGTGTTTTCCTTTTTTTTTTTTCAATAGTAAAATGATATTTTGACCTTGATTAAAAAAAAAAAAAAAAAATAAAAAAAAAGTAAGTTTTTTTTTTTAGTCAAATGAAGGTGTGGAACGAAGAAGTGGTCGGGTGGGATTCGTGGAAAGACCCAAAAATAAGGTGGGATTTCATGTTGGGAGAAAAACAAAAATTCTTTAGTTTTCCATTTTCCTTATTTCTTTAATAGTACTTAATATCGAGAAAATTATATTAAGCATTCATTTTTCTGGAATTAAAAATTTTAAATACAAACATTGGAAGTTGAAAGGTGGGAGGGTATATTTTGAAACTATTAAGGGCGAAATTTGGGCTTTATCATTGAAAGTTATTTTCATGAATATTATTCGGATAATAGTTAAGTGAAGGGGTGAAATGTGGAAGGAATGTAATTTGCTTAAATGATTGTTTCCTGTAAAAAGAAAAACAAAAATTTTAATGGTTATTTAATGGTGTAAGCTAGAGAGATTTGTCATTAATTATATATAAAAAATTGGAAGGAGATATGGTCAATTTTGGAGGAATGAACTGATTTTAGGGATTGATGGTGATAGGAAAGTTTTCTAAAATGATTTAAAAATGATATGATAAATGAAAGAGATGTAGGATAATTTGGGTGAATGGGTTTTCTTTTAAAGTTGAGAAATATGGAGATAAGTTTGTAGTTTTTTTTTTTTTGTTCTTTGATCTCCATGTTTTTTCATGTGTTCAAATAGCGACGTGTATATTTTAAAAAAAATTACATTTTAAAAAAGATATTTTTGTTTCTCAAAAAAAATAAAAAAAAATTCGCTTTTTTAATGTACTATTTTAATTTCCACCGTTTGAATATATGTAATACCCCGTGCATCGCACGGGTGTAACACTAGTTCTATTAAAAACATTGAATTAATGAATTGGCATTTACATAATTATTAAACTAGGAGGGAAATTCGTTGTCTGTCCTTATTGAAATCAATTCAGGCGCAATGTTCTGCAAAGCTGCTCTTCCGAACATACCTGCATTCAAGGAGAACATAAAGTTGCTTAGTTCGTATTAAAGTTATTACTTAGTAACAAATGAAGAATGCTTACTTCAAGTAGTCCTCGACCTCAGCACAGTTAAGGAGAATATAGAGTTTAGCCGCATCTAATTCTTTTTTGCTTAGCATGCGGGTGCACTTTCTATTGCCAAGGAATCGACCAGGAGAAGAAAAACCGAAATTTTTCCATCGGGATCGGTGACTCCCCCATCATAATTGCGTCCCCACTTTATGGAACCTTGTCTCAATGTCTGGGTGAAAATATGTGGAAACAAACGACACAATTTCGTCGACAAGCACTGATTCAGACATAGATGCCTCAACTTTTGCTCTATTGCTCATTTTCTTTTTCAAACTCCCCAAAAATCGTTCAAATGGATACATCCATCTATACCGAACAGTCCTCCAACTCTAGCTTCATAAGCTAGGTGAATTGGTAAATGCTCCATTGAATCAAAGAAAGATGGCGGAAATATCTTTTCAAGCTTGCATATTGTCACCACAATGCTCTCTTCGAGTCTTTTCATATCCTCAACACGAAGAGTGCCGAAAGTCAATGCTGCGAAGAATTCACTCAATTCGTTAGGGCAACCCATATTTCATTAGGAGAATGTCTCTAAATGCAATGGGTAGCAACTCTATCCAATAATACGTGACAATCATGACTTTTCAACCCATATACCGTCCCTTCTTCCACATTCACACAGCTTGCCAATATTAGATGCATACCCATCGGTAGTTTCAAATCTTTCAACCACCGCAACACGTTGCTTATCCTCTCCCGACGTAACAAAGGGCGCACTGGTTTAAAATCTTTTCCATTAACTTTAGTAATGTTCGGATCTTTACGATTGAAAATCACTTCAAGGTCTAGCCGACCCTTGTCTACGTGTCCTTCGTTGAGGCCTTAAAACCCATCACCGTATTGAAACATTGTCAAACACATTTTTTCAATATGCATGACATCAAGGTTATGTCTTATCAAGTTCGTCTTCCAATACGGTAACTCCCAAAATATACTCTTTTAATCCAAGCTTATGGCCTTTATCAAACTGTCCTGGTCTATCCTTTGAAAACTTCTTTCCCCACCCGACATCGTACACCCGCTCAAAAATATCCTCCCCACTCGCACGAGGAGGGGGCCCCGTTGCTCAACTCTATTTTTGGTGAAAGCATTCCTCTGTTTACGAAATGGATGGTCACTAGGAAGAAACCGTCTGTGGCAATCAAACCAACATCCGCTTCTTGTAATGTCAAGTGTGAATGCATCTCGTATTTTCCATACAATACGGACAGCCAATCTCCCATGTGTGCTCCATCCCGACATCATACCATAAGTGAAAGTCATTAATTGTCCACATCATCAGCCCTCATGTTAAAATTTTGCAACTTGAAAGCATCCCAATGCGGACACCATCATTCCATAGTCATTGTTTGAGTTCATCCATCCGGTGGTCGAAGATACACATCAATGTTTTTGCCTCGGATTCGAAGGGCCGGGAATGAACAAACTCAAATACATATAAGGATCAGTCATACATAACCACGGGGAAGATTATACGATCGCGACTATAACAGCCAAACATGAATAAGATTTTGCCCCTGGTCCAAATGGAGAAAACCCATCCATGCATATCCCCGAAATTTTATGTTTCTAGGATCCGCAAAGAAAATCGTGGTAAGTGGCATCAAAATGTTTCCATGCTTCACCGTCGGAAAGGGATGAGTCATCACACCCTCTTCACGAGGACACTCTTTGTGCCAACGCATGGCTTCGAGCTTTCTTTCAATGCGTAAATTCGTTGCAACCTCGGGAATTAGCGGCATATAACGTAACCGCGCCCGAGGCACGTTTTTCTTGTGCTTGGCACTACCACGGCGTTGTGGCTTATACCCTACTAAGTCCACATATTGAACATGTATCGAGGCCCTCATTTTCTTTATAAAAAAACATGCACTCGATTCTTGCAAGCATCAATTTTAACATACCCCAGAGACCGATCTGCCCCACCAACTTTTCGTCTCATAAAAATTGTGAACCATATTATTTTCTTCGGGTAGCATCCGATGTCCCCATGACATTATACGATCGTAAGTATGCCGGATCATATTTGTATCAGCCTTGATAGTTAGAAGCTCACCACTTGCTCTAACACCGTAGCCTTTGCACCAGGATGAATTTTCTCATTTGCAGAGTCCATTAAATCCATAAACTTCTTTGCAACGGGATTTGGTGCCTCTGTTGGATTAGGGTTCCAATCAAACTCGGGCCAGCCCGCATTTCGAACCATATCATCCAAACCGACGTACGGCTCCTCTTCATCAATCAAATGTTCGTGTTCCTCATGGACCACTTGATACGTAGGATGATTGCGAACACTTGTTTCAACCACATAACGCTCCCCGTGCGCTACCCATACCTTGTAACCATCAACAAACCCCGTCTCTAACACATGTTTCTTTACCCATCCAACACTCGTGATATTTTCTATTCTTACACTTTTACAAGGACACCTAATCTTATCACTACGCATGCACCTGGGGACGCGCTCTAGCAAACTCCACGAAATGTTCTAAACCTTCTACGAATTGAGGTCCAGACACCCCTTCTACCGCGATTACTACGATTATCCATCCAACTACGATCTTCTCCGCATAATTAACTCCCGCATTTCATAATGTATTAACGTTAGATGTAATTAATGAATTGAGGTCTGACACCCCTTAATATTTTGAAGATTAATATTTAATTCTTTGTTGTAAAGTATATCATTCCCTATGATGAAAGGACAATTCATGTCCATTAGGTTTAGAGTAGGGTTGGCTTCTATCCCATCCCAAAATACACGTATGAATTGCAAATATCACCTTGTCTACTTGCTTTATAATCGAAAATCAAGAAATTTCTAAGAAGATAACCCCATGGTCTCCAAGTACACGACGTAGACTAGGTCAATCAAACACTATCGATTAGAATCGACAGTGTGTAATCAACCATATATGTCTAGTATACACTCAGAGAACAATAGGATTAATGCAACCGAAATATCTCAACTATCGACTATTCAAGCAATTTTAATAGACAATGATGATATTTACAAATCATATAATCGTGCATTTCAAGACTGTCCACACGGACAATTTAAGAATCGATGACTACATGTTGACCTCAACATGATAAGTTAAAGATTCTTAAAAGGGTTTCTAAACTTTTGTGTTTCAACCGTCACAACGTCACGTCGTAACATTAATTTTTATTAATTACCGTAAAATGCATAATTTTACAATAATGAATTAACACACACATCTATCATATTTTTAAATTATTAATATTGTGAATAATTTGAAATATTAATTCTTTATTGTAAAATTTGAAATTTTACAATGATGAATTAAGTTAACATTTATAAACAAGATAAGAGTCGTTCTCATCCACAACTATCAAAACCCAATCTCATCTTAGACCAAGAAAGACAGAGCAAACAGTTCATTTGCCGTTGAGTCAAGGATTTTCGTTTAATAAGAGTTTTTACGGTGAATTTTTGCGCTCACCGTAAAACTCTTATTAAACAGAAAATCCTTGACTCAAACGGCAATGAACTTATTTGCTTCCGTCTTCCTTGGTCAAAGAAGACGAATTTTGATAACAAGGGGTGAAAAAGGCTCTCATCTTATTTATATTTTAAATAGAGTTGTACCTCAATCTATTTAAAGCCTAATTAACTACCAATTAGGTATAATGAAGAGCCACTTCCAAAACCCACTTTGATAAACTAGTTAGAAAATGCAAACAACCTAAATCGGAGGACCAATCAAGCATCAAACATTCAAATATTTGAAAATTCACACAAATACCAATCAATAATCATGAACATTAGAATCAAAAACAAATTAGGGTTCTTACAAAATTTAACAAGATATCATTTTATATTTTTTTACAAAATTAAATCATATAAATCACTGCCGTCGGTCTCTATTAAGAAATATAGATGCAATCACAAATACTAGTTTATACGCACTGAACATATAATCTAAAAGGCTATTGTACAATATAACAAAACATCTTTATACGCACATAAGACACATTGATAACACAAACATACATTTTTAATACCTCAAACCCTACATTTCTAATTGCACACACACAAACACACAATAAACAAAGAGCTACCAAAATAAACCCAAGTATGAAATTATTCACATTTTCTGTAGTTTAGTTCAACTCCTAATGAACATTTGGAACACAACTCCACATGATAATGCATTAACAAAGAACAACACGTATATACAAAACCGAAAGACAATTACTTGAATAAAACTAGGGTTTCTCACCTCATTAAAATTAATCATTCATGAGAGAGAGAAATCGAGTGAGAGAGAGAACGATTGAGAGAGAGAAAGCGAGAGAGAGAGAACGCACCGGCGACCGCAAACGGCGATGGAAAGAGACGGCGGCGGCGACGGCGTGTTCTTACTGATGAGAGAGAGAGAAAGTGAGAGAGAGAAGCGATTAAGAGAGACAAAGAGGACTTACCGGCGACGGCGAGGCTCGGCGGCGACGGCGACGGCCATGGCGTTGGGGTTCGCGAAGGACCGAGGAAATAAGTGGGCGTAATAAAAATGACGCGTAATTAAAAATGGGAAGATACGCGTATATATATGAATTATTTACCGACGGACGGAGTCCTTCGGTAATACCGGCGGACATAGTCCGCTTCAGTATTATGAAAATACCACGTAATTTAAAAATTAACGACGGACAAAACGAAATTTTAAAAAATTAAATTCCCGGTAAAATAAAATAAATTTCCGTCGGTAAATGAAAAGTTTCCATCTGTATTACCGACGGACTTCGTCCGTCGGTAAAAATCCGTCGGTAATGACCCTATTTCTAGTAGTGTAAGATTGTGTTTTCTAATCTAATACAAGAATTATGTTTCCTAATCTATATATTACAATATATACTTGAATATAATATTATGATATTATATTCCTAATATGCTCTTTCAAGATGGACGGCCGATAGGAGAGTCCAATCTTGAACATAATTACATGATGACTTGTTGTTGGCGAAGACTTTGTTGTTGCGAAAGATTTTGCTACTGCTGAAGCTACGACTGAGTTTGCACGGCCGTGCCAATTTGTACGTACGGTCGTGCGGCCATTGTTTTTTTTTGAATTACGTCGTGATGACGATAATTTTGCGTTACAATGAAGAGAAATTTTGTGGCTCATCGACTACGTCTTAATGACGATTTTATGTCTTGACAAAGAATTGGGTTTGAGGTTTATTTTACGTCGTAACGACAAGGAATTTTGTGTCTCAACGACGATTTTATGTCTCGACAACGAAGTGGGTTTTGTTTTAAGTCTCAAGGACGACTTTGGTTTGGGTTTTGTTTTACGTCTCAAGGACGACTTTGGTATGGGTTTTATTTTACGTCTCATGTCACAATGACGACTTTGATTTGGGTTTTGTTTTACGTCACAAGGACGACTTTGATTTGGGTTTTTCAAAGGGAGGTTGAGTGAAGAGGAGAAAAAAAAATACTCATGTTACATTGAGGTAAAAAAAAATCATGAAGAGGAGAAATAATACTCAACATTACATTGAGATAAGAGAAAAAAATTTAAGAAGAGGAAAAAAAAGTTTAATTTTTTTTTCTCCTCCTCACTCAATCTCCCTTTGAAAAACCCATTTCTTAAAAATAAATAAATTGACAAGTCGATAATAAGTTAAATTTTAAGGATTTAACTGTGACATTTGTATTATTTTATGGTGCATTATAATGACTGACATTCACTAGGGCATAGAATGTTTCAGCTGTCTAGTTTTTGGTGTGATGCTTAACCCCATATGTTAGCAATCCATAGATTCATTTTGCTCCAACTTGGGTGGTATCTTGTTTTGATTATTTTTAATAACTTATGAAATTATCAAAAAGGACATCTCAATCACTTGAAAATTAAAAAATAATTTTACAAAAGAAAGTAAGACTAAGTTTGCAATAAATAAATTTGGCTTTCCTTGTTCGAGGAAGAGCAAAATAATCCTGAACGGAATAAAAGTAACGGGTTAGGCTCAACGAACGAATCCCAACTATTCAAATATTATTGCCACCACATTCTTAGTGGGTCGGCCCAAATTATTACAAGGCGCAAGGCCCAACAGCAAAGATCAGTCGACCTAGCTCATTGTCCGACCTCCTTAGTCTCAACCTAGCTTTGTCCGACATACGATCCATATCTTATACGGGTATTATCCGACTATGTCAATCAGTCAGGTCGACCTAGACTCATGCAGGCGACCTCGACCTACAAGGCGTACGTCGACCTATAGAGTCTTAATGCGCCTACAACTCTTTCCATAACAGAAGTCCTACAAATCAGGAGTTATTTACGTATGTTATCTCTTATACGATTCGTTCCACGATTCTAGGGATTTCATACAATCCTACTACAATTATAACTCATATCAAGACCTATAAATACTTCACAAACACCAACGGTTTAAAGGTATTTGTTATTCTGAATACATATTGTTCATTATAATTTATCAGCTCTCATACACCATACTTACTCTCACGCCCGAGGGTTTAAGTCGGAGACCATTCCGGCTAGTCGTGGGTTCCTTGTTTCAGGTCAAGAGCTAGGAGATCAGTCTTGCTTGCTGGACGTAGGCTGACCAACACGTTTCTTGCGGCATCAATCCCATATACTCCTTCCGTCCCACGTGAGTGTATATCAAAAATTCGGACGCAATAACTACGGAATAATAGTATAATAAAAGAAAAGAGAATGAGTGAATGAGGTATTGTCAGTATGAAAAGTAAAATAAGAGATAATGAGAGAAATGCATAGTAAGTAGATTATTGTTGTAAATATTATAAGTGGTTCCATTAAATTAAAATTATAAAAACTTTATCAGTTGAATAGTTTACATGTCACTTAAAACAGTAATCACGTAAAACAGACGAAAATAATAATAATTAGTCTTCTAGGGTCAATGAAATATTACAAAACAAAAGATATGATTATAGATATTCATATATATATAGGACCTATTTAATTCCAGCATATACTCAATTAGAAAATGAGGTAAATCAAGGACAAATTATATTATTGAATAATTTGATTCCAATGATTAGAATATTCGTAGCCTCTATATAATCGACAGCATATATAGTGAAATAAAGAAAAAGTTGTGATCGAAGCTGGTGTCTTTGGAGATTAATTGCTGTGGGAAGGAGTTGACGTCTTTGGGGATTAATTGTTGTGGGAAGGAGTTGACCTTTGTTTTGGTTATATATATATATATATATATATATATATATATATATATACTCTCTCCGTCCCAGGAACTTGGTTCACAAACAGCTGTTGCATTGGTTTTAAGGAGGGAGTATTATATTGAAAGTGTTGTGAGTGTGAAAATAAAATAGGAGAGAGAATGAGTGGAGAGAATAGTAAATTATAATGGTGTTGTGAGTATTAAAATAATGTAGGAGAGAGAATGAGTGGAGGGAATAGTAAAGATTCCTTTCCATTTTAGGTAAGTTTTAAATGTGTGAAGTAAGTTTTGGGACGCCCAAAAGGGAAAGTGTGAAGATTGTTCCACGGAGGGAGTGTATATATATATATATATATATATATATTGTTCGTAACCGCAGAGATAAAAAGCGAATTCTAGAAAATTAATCTGACGACCTGAATTAACCAATACTCCCTCCGTCCCACGTGAATGTGGACTAACTTTTTGGGTGTGGAAATTAAGAAAAAGTGATGTAAGAAAGAGAAAAAGTTAAATGTTGTGAGTATGAAAAATTAAATAGAAGAGAGAATGAGTGGAAGGAATAGTGAGGAGAGAGAATGTTGTAAGTGTAAAAGTGAAGTAGGAGAGAGAATGAGTGGGTGGAATAGTGAATATTCTTTGCCATTTTGGGAAGTTTGCATTCACGACGGACCAAAATAAAAATAAGTTTGCATTCACGTGTGACTTAGGAGTATATTTCAACTCCCTACTCCCAATTTTATATCTCCCACCTTTTCCTCTCAAACATGTCTTTTAACTTTCCCTCACACCCTTTTATTTAGGAAAAATTCCTCTTTACCCACATATTTCAAATCATAACCCATCAAAACCCAGCCCAAATTTAAAAAGACAACCCCCTTTTATATTCCAAATCAAAATCCCTTTAAACCCCAATATGATATATAACGTCCAAATTAAGTTAACTGGTCGTTAACGTCTTGACTCTTAAACAATCTCCCTCCCTCCCTCTCAATGGCTCTAAGTCAGTTCCTCAAACGCTTGCCCAAACATCCCTACCTTTCAATCCACACCATTTTCCTTCCCTCCCTCCACTATCATTCTCCCATTCACCAATCAAACACCCACATTAAAATCCCAACTGGGTTTTCTTCAATTGATCTTCTTGCCACCAGAAGTTACCGCGCCGCCCACTACAATTAACGGCGACAGCTTCCGCCCATTACTGCACTGCATCCCCTAACCCACCAAATTGCCGAAAAGCTCAGAAATTATATCCATTCATAAGAGTTCCGAAAATCTCAGTTTGTCATAAGTTCGTGCCCCAATATTAATCTCTCTCCACCCATTGTTTTGGAGGTTCTCAGAAACTCAGTAATGCTGGTCTTTTAGCCATCTCTTTCTTTAGGTGGGCAGAAAAGCAACATGGGTTCAAACTTACAACATATACGTACAATGCTTTGATTGAATCATTGGGTAAGATTAAGCAATTCAAGATGATTTGGGAGTTTGTCAACGAGATGAAACGTAAAAAGGTTTTGACTAAAGATACATTTGCATTGATTTCTAGGAGGTAAGTTAGGGCGGGAAGGTTAAAGAAGCTGTAGATGCTTTCGAGAGGATGGACAAGTTTGATTTGAAGCACTGAGTTGAGTGATTATAACAGATTGATCGATACTTTAAGCAAGTTTAGAGGCGAGGTTGAGAGTGCACACCAGGGTGTTTGATAAATGGAAAAACATAAGATTTAAGCCCGATATCAAGTCCTACACTATATTGCTCGAGGGTTGGGGTCGAGAAAAGAATCTGTTGAAGTTCGGGATGAGATCAAGGACAGCTTCACATATTGATGATGAGTTGATTAGTCGGGATTGATCCAGCGGAACTCAACAAGAGGCGGGCAATTATGCGGACTGAAGTCCAGAGGTGTGCAATGGAGGGCAAAGCAGTGAACAGTTTCCCATATTGTTATGGCGTGAGTACGACATTGTTGCTATGTATAGAAATTCCGATCCCGAATCTATGCTGCGAGTGTTTCTAGAATGTACGAAGAGATATATTTCTTGGATTGAAATTGTTTATGTTGTTTTTGATGGTATAAGACCGGGTGTTATTATTGCTTACAATTTGTGTATGACTCACATAATAGGGTCTCTTATACCACTAATATGGTAAGACCTTCTTATTAGTGTTTTAACATTTTATTGTCAGGGTCCTATACCGCCTGCTATAGGATCAATTAAAAGTGGCTTATATCTTTGTATACGATAGTCGCTGTGTCCTAGTACCGGTGCTATAGGACCAATTAAAGGGCTTATAGCTTCAGAGATATAATAATATTAGACAGTGTCCATACCACATTGCATAGGACCATTCAAAGCGCTCTTATCAGTTTCAGTATATGATGTTGCCGTGTCCTATACCGCTTGTTATAGGACCAATTAAAAGGCTTATAGCTTTTGTATACTATATTGACAGTCCTATACCCGAATTGCTTTATAGATCCATTGAATATAGGGTGCAATGAGGCATAGAAATGTGGTCCCCAAATTGTTGTGGCGTGGTACAAGCAATGTTGCTATGTATAGAAATTCCGATCCGAACTTTATGCGCGAGTGTTTTAGACCATTGTATGAAGAGATATATTTCTTGGATTGAAATTGTTTATGTTGTTTTTTATGGTATAAGACCGAGTGTGTTATTATTCTTACAATTTGTAAAGTATGACTAATAATAGGTCTTATACACACATTACTTATAAGACCTCTTAGTTGTGTTTTAACATTCTGATTGGTTTGGGGTCCTATACCAAAGTTGCTATAGGATCAATTAAAGTGGCTTATATCTTTATATATGATGTTGCTGTGTCCTATACCAGTTGCTATAGGACCACCAGTGGCTTATAGCTTTGTATATGATATTGACGTGTCCTATACCAATTGCTATAGGACCATTCAAAGGTCTTATTGCTTTGTATATGATGTTTGCCGTGTCCTATACCAGGTTGTTATAGACCAATTAAAGGGCTTATAGCTTT
>JAFEMH010007653.1:0-80911 GCA_022495995.1 Adenophora triphylla var. japonica
CTTTATGGCCTCTATTTTTGCAATTTTATGAGATTATTTTACATATTTGTTATGTTCGCATTGTTTTTACTTAAGTTACGCTATTGTTTTTGTTAAGTTCATAGTTGTTTTAGTCCTTTATGATCTCTATTTTTGCAATTTTATGAGATTATTTGACATATTTATTATGTTCACGGTTGTTTTTACTTAAGTTCCACGAGTTGTTTTAGTCCTTTATGACGTCTATTTTTGGATTTTATGAGATTATTTGACATATTTGTTAAGTTCATATTTATTTTTAGTATCTTATTGCCTCTATTTTTGAATTTTATGAGATTAATTGACCTATTTATTAAGTCCACTTGTTATTTTTGTTAAGTTCACAGTTGTTTTAGTCCTTTATGGGCTCTATTTTTGAACTTTATTAGATTATTTGACATATTTGTTATGTTCCACGTAGTTGTTTCCTTAAGTTCACGGTTGTTTTTTAGTCTTTTAGGGTCTACTATTTTTGCAATTTATAAAATTATTTGATATTGACATATTTGCTTAATGTTCACAATTATTTTTAGTTAAGCTCCACAATTATTTTTAGTCTTTCATTGCCTCCAATTTTTGCAATTTTATGAGATTATTTGACATATTTGTTAATTTAACGGTTGTTTTTAACTTTGCACCATGGCTCAAAAGCTTGAAGCTGTTGGCTATTGCGTAGAAAGTCGGATTGCAGTTGCTTGAGTGTACAGGGCATTCGAGCCCCGTATCCGATTGAATCGAAGCGGTTTGGGAGGCGAGTGATGTCGAAAGGTGGAGTTCTTCTTTGGTAAAAGAAATTCTTGAATATCGGCATAGGATTTGGATTTGGAGATGTGGTGATCGTCGAGGTTAAGGAGGAAATGGAGATGAGACGGAGCCGGACCTCATCCGGGATAGTTTAGGAAAGAGAGACGTCGGATTCCGGCGATGATTCTCGGGGTTGCATCCATGAATTCGAGACCCGAGGTGTAGAAGAACTTCTCGACAAAATTTCAATGGAAACCTCTTTTGCCTCCTCGAGAGAATGAGACGAGTAGGGATGAATCGAATTTAGTAGCCCCGAAAGAAACCCGGTTCCGTCGTTATTACATTGGGTGAGCGCCTAGCACAGCTCCTGTCTCTTTTGCTCGTTTCCATCACTTGTCCATTGGAAGGCTCAAGGTGGGGATTGGTGTCGGAGAAAGAAGGTTGGAAGTATGTAGATTCGCCGGAGGTGGGAAAGGGAGGGTCATAGTAGTTGGAAAGGGAAGTGTCGCCGGAGGAGGAGGGAGGGAAGGGTCGCCGGAGGGGAAGGGGAAGGGTTGGTAGAGATAAAGTGAGAGAAAAGAGAGAGAGGGTTAGGGATAGTTTTATATTTTTGGGTAAGGGATAGTTTGGGTAACGAAGGACTAGGTGGAATTTTTATTATAAAGCCGGATTAGTTGGATTTAAATTTCAAAATTCTTGTCTTAATTGGTCTTTTGAATTGGGGGCGAAGGACCCACCGGAAGTAATTTCACCCAATTTTAATTGCATCACTTTAAAAATTACATTTTTTAAAAATAAAATCTTTTTAATATTTTTTATTTAATGGAACCACATGCATATTCGTAACTATGCACTTACTATCCCCCTATCCTCATCTACTCTCTTCTACCTATAATTTTCGTACTCACAACAGCTTACACCACTTAGTATTTTTCTTAATTTTCGTGTCCCAGAAAATAAAAATATAACTTTTAGTGGGATCGAGTAAATATGTGTGTGTGTGTGTGTGTGTGTGTGTTTAACTAAGTGTATCATTGTTTTTAGTGAGTTAACAACTGAGAACTTACAAATAAGTTCTCGAAATGTTTGGTCGAGGTAGTTGATGGTCGTCGGAGTTGATCAAGTTCTTAGTAGTTGACAACCGAGAATTTGTTGATAGAATTCTCCAATTATTTGGTCACCGTAGTTGGCCTCCGGAGTTGGTGGTTGCCGGAGTTGATCCATGTTTTTAGTAGTTGACAAATATGAAATTCTTTGATAATTTCTCGAGTTGTTTGGTCGCTTGAGTCGGTGGTCGGGAGTAGATCATGTTCTTAGTAGTTGACAATTGAGAACTTACAAATAAGTTCTCAATTGAAACTTTGGTTGCGGAAGTTAGTGGTCGTCGAAGTTGATTATGTTATTAGTAATTGACAACTTAGAACTTGCCGAGTAAGTTAAGTTATTAGTGTACAGATTTGGTTCGTCGAAGTTGATCGTGACAGGAGAAATTGCCCGAGTAAGTTCTAAGTTGTTTGATCGTCGTAGTTGGCGGTCACACATGTTGTGAGTCACCGTAGTTTGGCGGTCCGCCGGAGTTGATTGTATTCTTAGTAGAGACAATTGAGAACTTTTACCGATTAAGTTAAGTTCTCTGAGTTGTTTGGTCGCCGAGAAGTTGATCGTGTTCTTAGTAGTTTAGTTGCAAATGGCGGAACTTACTAATAGAGTTAAGTTCTCGGTTGTTTTAACGCCGGAGTTTGGTAGTCGGCGGAGTTAATCGTGTTGTTAGTAGTTTAGTTGACAAGCGAGAACTTACCGATTAAGTTAAGTTCTCGGTTTTTTGTCGCCAAGTTGGTGGTCGCCGGAGTTAATCGTGTTATTAGTAGTTTTAGTTGAAAATTGAGAATTAGCCGGTAAGTTACGTTATTAGTTGTTTGTGTTGGGTTTCGGGTCCATGCGCGGCGGAAAGGAATACAAATTAACTCGAAAACCCGGAGACTAGGATCCCGTTCTAGATGATTAATTAAGAAGTATAAATAGAAATACCAAGCCCTTGTGTGCCTTTGTCGTTGATAACGCGTTTCCGACTCCAGATTGATGAACTAGTGAATCCTTGATGAACGATTCTTGAATCCCACGAAACGTTAGATCTTGATTGGCCGAAGATCCTCTATGTGTATCCACGCGTTGAACGAACCCTAGAACAATTCCTAGGAGTGGATTGCTAGAATCCTTCGATTGAAACTCCTTTCAATCTATGAAGTATTATGGAATTGGTATGGATTTGATTCTCAATTCTCAATTGAGAAATCACAATTTTGTGTTTCTCTAAGCTCAAAATTGTGGGTTTACTATAAGAGGCTAGAAGGGGTATAGTATTTATACTTTTATAAAATATTATTCCCTAATTAAAAACCACTAATTAAAATGGCTTCGGCTTACTTGGTTTCGGAGTCATGGGCGGTCGCCGCCGCGGCGTGGGCGGTCGCCCATCGGTGCCGGTCTTCGTCCGCTTATTCGAAATCGCCGCATGGGCGGTCGCCCACATGGGCATGGGCGGTCGCCCATCGCACACATTTCAATGTCACCGGTTTTCGAATAACGTGAGCGGTTGCCACATACCTTTTGAGAGGTGCAGCCCCAAGTCAACGAATGACTTTGTGGGCGGTCGCCCGTAATGGTATACACAGGCGGTCGCCCGTCGGCCCGATTCCATAATTTCCATTTTGACAATTCGTTCGATGCGTGTAACCCCATAGGACTATATTATGTTGGCTTAATGAGTTCGATCACATCGATCCTCATAAGGAACATGAGGCGGACTTCGCTAGCAAGCCGTAAATTGCCTACCCAAATAATATAATATCAAGTTCGAATTTCCTACATAGAGCAATATCACAATCCCATTTCATCACACGATGTTATATTGAACATGAGTGTGGTCCAAGTCAACTCATGACATTGTTCAATGCTTTCTCGTTACTAAGTAAATTGATCAATCGGAATGTAATTAATCACATTAATTCATTCGGATATGGCCATGTACATCATCAATCTTACTTACGAGTGGCCAAGCAAACATCTCTTTTTACGAGGAGACAAATTTCCATTTTGACTTATCATTCTTCCCAACAAGAATCCTATCATGCCAATAATAGCCCTTATTGTTATCCGGTTAAAGACAACGTTAAACTATATCAAACACAATATTCATCGAGTGAAAGAACGATGATAATCTCTGGAGTCAAAAGGATATCAATGACTATGACTATATGAGATTTAATTATGACATTTGACCATGGCATAAATCTCATAATAGGTCAAGAATCCAGTACCTTGTTCTCCTAACAAGTACCCATGAATTTAATGTGCATCCATATGCATATAATCATCATATGATTATCCATTAACTTCATGCTAGTGCTTCATAAGTACTAGGGACACGATTATTAAAGGTAAACATGCAAACACATATAATAATCAAAATAACAATTTCTAATATAAATGAATAATGACATTACAAATAAGTCTATCTCTATAGGCCTAGGGCACTAACACCTACTGAGTCTCCCACTTTTTAGGCCCAATCATTCATGTATCTTATACCCATGGACCTAACATGACCATCATGTTTAGCTTGTGGTAAAGGCTTGGTGAGAGGGTCCCTTGATATGTTGTCACCCGTTAGTACCTTTGCGCTATCTTAAAGTTTTCCCTTTCACGATTTCTCGAATGAGGTGGAAACGTCTCAAAATGTGTTTGGATCGTTGATGTGATCTTGGTTCTTTTGCTTGCACAAATGACACCACAATTGTCATGACAAAAGTTCCATAGGATTAGTGATAATTGGAACAATTCCAAAACACTAATGAACTTTTGATCCAAGCTGCCTCTTCTAGCTACGCGTATGTTGCTAAAATTCGGCCTTAGTAGTAGAATCGACTCACGATTTTCTACTTGGAACTCTTCCAACAAAACCGCACCTCCAATAAGTATAAACACAAATCCTAATTGCGATTTTAACTAGCATTGTCGGTTTGAAAGCTAGCATCCGTGTAACCTTTACGACAAAGCGGCTACAAAAAATAGCCCCCTTTTATGACGATTAGTGGACCGTTAGCAAAAACTCAAAAACCGACACAAAAGGTATTTGTGACGGTTTATTAACCGACTTAATTGCTGTGGGTCACAAATACTTTGTGTCGGGTGGTAAGCCGTCATAATTGTTATTTGTGGCAGGTCTTTACGATACGGTTCGAAGCTCAATGCAAAAGAAACTGTGTCATATGCTTAAAAAGTTATATTACGCTTTTGCGACGGTTATAATCGTCACAATTGATATATTTATTACGGTTATTTACACGTCACCTCGAGGACTAATTGTGTATGCGACATATAAGTTTGTGACCATATTTGAACCATAACTTTTTTATATTTTTATGTGTCCGGTTCGTTTACCATAATAATAAAACAACGAGTGATATTATTTTTTTTATATTTGTTGTTACGGTTTAAACCTGTAATATACATATATATATATATATATATATATATATATATATATATATATATATATATATATATATATATATCCCTCCGTCCGCGTGAAGTCATGAATTTGAACTTATATTTATTTTGGTCAAATACACGTGAATGCAAACTTCCCAAGATATGGCAAGAATATTTACTATTCCCTTACTTCATTCTCTCTCCTCTTGACTTTTCTGCTCTAACATTCTCTCCTCACTATTACTATTCCAAGCTACTCATTCTCTCTCTACCAGAATTTAATTTTACATCTACACTGAACATTCTCTCTCCTCACTATTCCTCCCACTCATTCTCTCTCCTGTTTAATTTTCATACTCACAACATTTAACTTTTTCTCTTTTTTTACATCACTTTTTCTCTTTTATTGTCCAATTTCTACAATTTCTCGCACAAGAAGTTAGTCGCACATTCACGTGGGACGGATGGGACGAGTGATATATAATAGTTTCTAAAATACAGGTGGTATATGTTTTACTAAATCACAATTTCATAAGAAAATATGTAAATGAAAAAAAGAGAACTTTTTCCATTCTAAAATCAACAATACCACAATAATCTCAAAGTGCTAAATATCCAAAAGAAATAATCCCATAATACTAAACATTTGCAAAATGTATAACATTGTCCAAAAAATCCATTATAGCCATAGAGCCATGTCAAAAGATAAACTCTCAAAGTCACTAAGCGGTGGAACTCGTTGAAAAATGTAGTCCTTTGTACCAACGAAGTAGAATCATTACTACCTTACGAATACTCCTATAAATAAAATATATAACACAAATATTCGGTATATATATATATAGTATATATATATATATATATATTTCATGTGGCGCATAGTGTTGATATATATATATATATATATATATATATATATGCATAGCATATGTAAAGTAAAAAATTATGCTACAGGAAATTAAAAAAGCAATAAAACAAATATTTACTACCTCCATTTCGAAATTTCGAAATAAATGTCACATTCCTTATTTTAAAAACACGCCATTCATATTGGGAAGACTAAAAATAAAGGGAAAAGTGTGACATTTATTATGAGGACAAATGGAGATATATGAAGTTGATTAATATATATGATACAATAAAAAATAATTATAAACTAACTACACTTACCTGAAAACACAAAACACACTAAAGCACTAGCTAGATATTCCATCAAGCCCATCTTCCGTACCACCAGATGTTGAAAGATTCACCTATATATATGAATCAAAAACTATGAAATCACATGAAATGCCCATAGAAAATGAGAGATGACAAAAATATGCTCATAACATCACTTGTGAGTAAATAAAACAAGGTATATAAAACCAAACAATTTATGAAAAATTAAAGCTATTTATATAATAAAATTACTAACCTGACTAACGCTAGATGGAATGAGGAGAATCATGCTGAAGAGTGTGATTACTCGCATACGCAGCACGCAAAGCATCAAGCTCAGCTCGCAAAGCATCATACTTGGCCTGCATATCATCTTCTTGTTCCTTTAACATTCTTTGTATCGTATCCACGGAAACATTCATGGATGTGGATTTTGGACCTTTGAATTCAAATGTTTTGGGGGTAATTTTAGAGAATTAATAGATAGTCAAACTATTTTCATAAATCATGTGTTTATTCAAATGATACTCTTCTATTGGGTCGGAGGTATTATTTCACAGGGTTTAGATAGGAGAGTGATTGGGGTCCAAGTTATTTGTCCCAGTTTTCCATCCCAATCTTTGTGGTTTAGACATCACATTAATTAACCTGTCAGGCCACATAACCAATTACGTGAATTGCTACATATATTGAGATGAAAATTGGAACAACGATGGGATTGTATCATTTTTTTCCCACATTAAATTTGTAGCAAAGATCAAATAAATGTATATATATTCCTCGACCGCGGTACTATTGCAGTGAAAAGGGCAAATATACCCGTGAGAAACATAGAAGGTATTTTGAAGGAAAGATTCCACAATTTGCAGTTTTTACTCTTTCAATAGTGGGGAAACCCAAGCTGAACACTATCATCGTAAAAAGAATGAAGCAAATTTTACTTTCATAAGTTACTTTAGAAATTAAGTAAAAGGAGACCACGTTCAAGAAGAGAGCTATCCAATCGCCTTGGGCGTGTGATATGGGTAACAAAGGAACAACAATTTCATAATTTATGCATGGATGTCTGGAAATACAAGAACATATATTTCAACATCAAAAAAGGCATGCGATGACGGTAAAAGTAGCCCAAAGAAGTGAATACATCTCTTAAGATTCTCTGGAAAGTGAACAAAAACACTGTAGATGAATAAGTGTGCCCGTTAAGAAGATTGATAACATCAAAACTATGAAAATGTTGGTAGGAAGATCAAACATAACATATGGGGAGAACTAAGAAGGAACACTCGTATCTCGCTTGTCACAAAAAGATTTTAGAATTGGTAGAACTGGATGGCCAAAAAGGATTCATGTAGATGAAAGTAAACCTAGCGACTGACAATGACTCACATCACTATTGGTGTGTCTGCGTTGGTTTCTTTAATATATTCTATTTATTTGACAAGCTTTAAGACAACAATAGTGAGCAGAAAATAACTACATGAGAAACAATATTAAGGTCAATGGCATAGAAGGTCGAAAATGCAATTCAACAGAAGTTCAATCCAGTTTCTGCACCCGCGACTCAGCAAAAACCCAACCATGATAAGAGGGATATTGACACAAATAATCCACAAGCCAAAAAAGAATCGGATAAAAACATGAGAATTTTGGATTTCTCAGGTGATTTTTGGACCCTAACTCACACTTAAGTTATATGAATCTAACCCCTAATTGCTTTTCTGATGCATGGGCCATGACCATAAAATTATACGGATTAAAAACTATTACTTAAAAAGGATAGCAAAACTACATATCTGTAGCAGCAGGGGTGACAGATTTTTAAAGTGAATAGGAGATACTTGATAAAGGAAATGCTCAAAGAAAGAATCTATCTGATTTTAAGGAATTAAGTCAACTCCCAATCCTCCAACAAAACAATTAAAAATTAAATCTTAGGCACCTTAAATTCGTAAGTCCAAACACCAAGTTAAATGAAAATAACTAAGGAGTTAATCAGATAATGTTATTAAGCGGTGCCAAAACTTACCTCCTTCAGAGAACTCATTCGAGTTAGCTATAATAACGCTTACAACATTTGGATTAGCTAAAATATTCCGGTTTCTTCTCAAAATAATCTCCAGCATCCCATAGGCATTCAAATGGCAATTTCCTAGTATTGTAGTCAATTTCTTTAGCTGGGCGCCTCTGGAATCTACAGAAGTGCGAAAAAGGTGGCTTATACCAACAACAGATGATTCAACAGAACCAAGCAACTCAACCAGAGAAAATTGGGGCATAAACCAGTCACTGATTAAATATAAAAAGAAATAAAATCACCTGTTTTGCTACCAGATTTGCAGAAGTAATGATAACGCGGATGCTCTCTTTCCTTTGCAATACAAACAATTTCGAATGATGACAAGCAATCCCATGTCTCTTGCGATCCTTTCCAAAGGCTATAGATTCAGGAAACGGAGGGTACCTACTATGGGAAATGGTCTATGTTAGAAAAATATTGACAACCAAGCCACTTCAATGTGGAATATTTATCAACATCTTCTATTAAGTACGAACCTATAAAATGTAACTTACACCACAACTAAGTTTGGGAAGCCAGAGTAAGGCATTGTGGTTCTCTTATCCAGGCTTGAACTCCAACACCTCTCAACATTAAGGCAAGCAATTTTTAATGGCAGATGGGCAAGAATCTCACAATAAGACAGAAACCTACCAAGTGAAATCCTTCAGAATGAAAACATACATATCTTGTGCAAGTCAAAGAAATGTTGCATACATGTTGCTGACAATTAAAAGTACAGATTCCATGTATACAAGCAGACTTAAATTCTTCCTCGCCGCTTCTGGCAAAGTAAAAATGCAATTACCGGAAAAAAGAGGGAGGGAGGAGAAACTTGGGTAACTATTTGGAGATAACTGTCTCTGAAAATTAAAAGGGAAACGAAAAACCGAGGCTTGCAGCTGTTCCATTCTCAGGAGAGAGAGTTGCTTCTGGAAATCGTAGAAAGATACGGAGTATGATATTTCTTTCTCTTTTTTTTTTTTTTTCTGAATGGAGATGATCTCTCAAGGTATGTATGCTAAGGCAATTCAAGCTTGTACATTATATGAACCCTTTTCAAATACAAGGAACACCATCAAATGATAAATTGATACACTTTTAATACTCCCTCCATCCCATAATGCTGGTAAATTGAAGGCATTAATCATCCAATCTATGTTCTTAATGCATAGTCACTTCACTTTATCAGTTTATATAGTTCACATTGTTCGAAGAAGAAGAAAAAGAAGAAGAAGAAGAAGAAGAAGAAGAAGAAGAAGAAGAAGAAGAAGAAGAAAAAGCAATGTTCTTTAGTCAAAGTACTTCACAAGATGGAGTTATGAGGATTACCTTATCTTAGTTCTCTGTTACTAAATATACACTTTTAATACTCCCTCCATCCCATAAAGAGAGTCCCCTTTTTTAGTAGTTAATTTGATTAGATTTTGAACAAAGATTTAGGAAAAATTAATTATCTGGATGAAATTCTAAAAATTGTAATGGATAAAACATTAAAAATACTATTAATAACATTTTTTAGATTTTCATTATGATAAATTAATTATCATAAATTATTGGTCAAAGTTCAATCATAAATTATTGGTCAAAGTTCATTATGATAAATTAATTATCATAAATTATTGGTCAAAGATATACATGGGTACAATAACATTTTTTAGATTTTCATAATGAATATTTTCAAAGGAAAAGGTTATTTTCTTCTAAGCTTGAAGGTGCTAAAAAGCTACTCCGTATTATATAAAAAAATTGAAGGGGGTCAGCTAACTATGCTGCTGCATGATATTATTCACTACATTAGGAGTCCATTGTATATTCCATGAAGCTCATTCATAATCCACAGCCCCATCTCTATCTATGACACTGCCCTCTATTTTTAGCTTATGTTAGGAGGTACGCAGTTAGTTATATTATCAATTAAGGATCTGAAATTTCCAATATATGCACACTTTTTCAGAAGCAAATGAGATGTCCTGAGCATAATTGAAAATTAAACTGACAGTAGACTACTACTGGTATTTGTGGCATGGATATGACTTCCTGCTTGCTAAAATAAACAAATAAGCTTTTCAGTTCTCGGTGAAGCTATGGTTCTGCATCCATTCCCAATTAGTAATCGATTGCGCATTTGATTAAATTAAACTGAAAGTAGACCCCTCTTTTTTTTGGGTTATTAGAATTTGGGTTTCAGTTGATAGGTACTTCCTCCGTCTCAACATGAATGTCCGATTTTTCTTTCAAATTTGCTCTGGATCAAGAACAAATTTGAAACTTCTTTGGACATTCATTTTGGGACGGAGGGAGTAGTACTTTTGTGTAGTGTTATCTTCTTTATAGTATACTTCAAAAGAAAGGTTTCATGACAAATCTCTGAAGAATGATACATGTCACTAACATTCCAGTTTTCACCCAAATCTTCCCAATATATGTGTATACTTCAAAAAAAGGGTTTAGAACTATATTCCCAAAACAAAGTAACAAAAACCTCCAATTTCTTTCAAATTTATGAAATAAAGGAAACCCAAAGCTCAAATAAACCTAAAATATATCCTCAATGACACACGAATTGAATTATATTCTTATCATAATTGAAAAAATATTGAATTAACAAGGTCCCAAAGCGGGTACCCCAGATATCCCCCTGTCTCCACAGTGGTATGGGCTGGAAGATAGGAAAGGGGAAAAGGTTGACGGAGAGGCGTGTTAGCCATTTGGTGGGGGTACTCAACTGATGAAGCATTTCCAGAGCATGGCTTTCATATACCGCAGGGGCTAATTGTCAAGCTGATCTACAGTCCAAGCTCTACATATCGCCTAAGCTTTGGTATCTTAGAGTGAATCTTATTGAAGCTCAGGATTCAATCTTTGTTTGGCTAATATCTCTAACAAAGGAGAGAGGATTCAATCTTTGCTAAGAGGTGGACGAGATCCTAGACTAACTACATTATTCACAATTTTACATTTCTTGCAGCCATTGTTCTATATCACACACCTTTTCAGGTTGTGGCTCTTCTCACAGGTTTATATATATTGAGACACTCGAGATTCCGCAGCTAGGGACCTTCAGTTTTGCTCAATATCTTTAGAAGATTGCCTGCAAGGATTGATTGCATGTTATGACCAAAGCTCTTTGTGTTGGTCTATCTCTCACATCGCATTGAATGCTACACGGATATTTTGTAAGATCTCTTTCAGCGGATTCGTGCATATATTGTGCTTATTTTCATTTTATAATGTGTTGAAAATCTGATGATACTTGGTGACATTCATTGATCAGACTACTTGGTGCATTCGTGAATGACCTTAGTTCATGTGTTATCTACTTTGATTCTTCTTGGCAAAGTCGGTTGTAAGTACAAAGAGTGCAATCTTGTTAATAATATAAAGTAGGTTCTTTTTTCTTAGAAATTATCTACTTTGATTCTTCTTCGGACACCCATGACACATGAATTCTGCAGTAAAACAAAGTAACAAAAACCTCCAATTTCTTTCAAATTTATAAAATAAAGGAAACCCAAAGCTCAAATAAACCTAAAATATATCCTCAATGACACACGAATTGAATTATATTCTTATCATAATTGAAAAAATATTGAATTAACAGATGATGATATTGAAACCTGTTCCGGAGATCCAGACGACTGCTGCTACTGCGCTGCGCAACTTCAACTATCGTGGAGAAGAAAAGATTAAATTAGATAAATACATAGATTATAGAAATTGTAGTTGAGGTAGAATTAGAGAGAACAATGGTTACCTTTTCAGCGGCGGATTGCGGTTTTGGGACGGGAAAGAGCGATTCCAATTTCTCTAGGGCTTCCAATTAGAGAGCCGAAAGAACTAGGAATAGGCGTCGGTTCGGCTCTAGCAGAGCAAGGACTCGAAAGAGAGAAGCGGTGGAGGGAAGCAGTGGAGGGAAGCGCCGGAAGAACTAGGAATAGGGCTTTAGGGTTTCTACGAAATTTTGGGAGGGAAGCGGTGGAGGGAAGCAGTCCTGTGGGGAGGGAATTTTGGAAAAATTTGTTTATTTGATGTAATTAATGAAAACGAAAAAAGTAAATATTTTTATAAAAACGATTGTTACAGTCTATAAAACCGTAATAAATAATTGTTACGGTCTTAAAATTATTGTAAATGAAAAAAAAAATTGCTCGTTAAAAGCTTTTGTTACGTTTTAAAAAAGACTGACACAAAAACATTTATTTACCCTGGTTTGTAGAAAACTGTAGTAGAAATTTTTTTATTTCTTACGGTCTTAAAAACCGTAATAAATACAAGCCTATTTGTGTCGGTTCGACGGACCGTAACAAATAAAGTGTGGTAAAAGACCCATTTTTTTGTAGTGAAGCTTAACTTCCAACCTTTCAAATACCAAGAACGTATCCTTAGTTCTTCTTAAGTACTTTAAGGATCGCCTTGACTGCTATCCAATGGTTCTCACCAGGATCAGATCGGTATCGACTCGTCATGCTCAAAGCATACGAGACGTCAGGTCTAGTACAAATCATGGCATACATGACAAATCCAAATGCCGGAGCATATAGAACTTCATTCATTCTCTTTGCTCATCAGTTGTCATAGGACACTGAGTCTCGCTAAGAGTAACACCATGACCCATTGACAAGTTACCTTTCTTAGAATCTTCTAAGAACCTTGTCAATGTGAGTATTTTGACTCAAACCAATTTATCCTTTTAGATCTATCTCTATAGATCTTGTTGCTAAGGATGTAAGCGGCGTTACCCATATCTTTCATTGAGAAACATTTCCTTGACCAAGACTTGACAGTCTGAAGTCCCGAAACATCGTTTCCAATGAGTAAGATAATATCGTTATACAACACTAGAAATAATACTATGCTCCCACTGAATCTCATGTATACACAAGGTTCATCTTCATACTTGATGAAGTCAAACTCTTTGACCGATTCATCAAAATGAAGATTCCAATTCCTCGAAGCTTGCTTCAACCCATCGCATGGATCTCTGCAACATGTATACTTTATTAGAATTTTTTGGATCGACAAACCTTCGGGTTGTGTACTGTACACATCCTTAAGAATCTTTCCATTTAGGAAAGTCGTTTGTCATCCATTTGTCATATCACATAGTCATAATATGCGACTATGGCAATTGAAATTCTAACAGACTTCGGCATTGTAACGGGCAAAAAGGTTTCAACATAGTCAATACTATGAATTTGCCTAAATCCCTTTGCTACAATCCTTAGTCAAGAAAGTATACACCTTCCATCCATGTCGGTCTTGAAGACCTACTTGCACCCTTTAGTTTTTACACCTTCAGGTAGCTCAATCAAGTTTCAAACTTGATCATCAGACATGGATTGTAATTCGGACTCCATGGTTCCTAACCATTTATCCGAATTAGGAGTGGACATCGCCTCAAGATAGTAAGTAGGATCGTCATTCTCAATGACTTCCACTTTATTACTTTCCGATATGAGAAATCAACATTTCTCGGATTCGGACTGTAACCTATCCAATCTACGATGGACTTGTATAACTTGAACCACTTCCACAACTCCTTGTGAACTTGGTTCCATCTCTACCCTTGGTTCCATGTTATTTTCAGGTTCTTGAACTCTTCAAGATCAATTTTACTCCCACTAGATCCTTTATTGACAAACTGTTTCTCAAGAAACGAATCATATAGAGCAACAAACACTTTGTTCTCATTGCGGTTGTAAAACTAATATCCGAAATTAACCCTGTCAGATTTGGTGCTAACTTATGAGAGACAAGTCTCTTTACATAAGATTCGCAACCCCAAATCTTTATGAAAGACATTCTTTCATACCACATCTCATGTGGGGACTTAGGAATCGATTTAGTAGGGACTCTCTTCAGTGTAACCGCATCATTTCTAATGCATACCCTCAAAAAGAAACAGGAAGGTCAACTTGACATCATCTAATGAACCATGTCCCACAAGGTTCAATTCCTTCTCTCAGACACACCATACTATGTGGCATTCCGGGTGGAGTCAACTATGAAACGATTTCACAGTTTTGAAATGATTATCAAACTCTTGGCTCAAATATTCATTACCTCGATATAATCGAAGTACTTAATAATTTTACCAAGTTTATTTTGTACTTCATTTTGAAATATTCAAAATATCTCAAATAATTCACTTTTAGACTTCATCAATAGACACAGTCATATCTAGATAAGTCATGAGTGAATGTAATGAAATACCAAAATCTTTCCCTAGCAATGCTACTCAATGGTCCACATACATCTCATGTACTAGGATCAATAAGTCACTAGCCCTCCCACTACTCTTAGTGTAGGGTGGTTTGGTCATTTTACCAAATAAACGAGATTCACATACCTCAAATGATTCATAATCATATGAGTCTAAATGTCCATGTTAATGGTGTTTAGATTATACGTTTCTCATTTATATGACCAAGCCGGCAATGCCATGTGAACGTGTTGTTCACATCATTCGGTTTAGATTTCACACTTATATTATAGATATCTTTAATATTATTTTGTATCTTAACATCAAGGATATGAAGACCATTCAATGACATATGCATTACAATAAGGCATATCATTAAAAAAATATAAAGCTTCTTATTCTCAATAAAAAAATTATATCCTTCATCATCCTCATAAGAAACAAAATGATACTCCTACTCAAACTCGAAACGTAGTCACACTTGTTCAAAACAAGTACTAGTCCACAAGGTAAAGTGACTTCATAAGTCCCTACGGCTAATGCAGCAACTCTTGCTTCATTACCACGCATAGGTTTAATTCACCTTCTTTGAGTAGCTTTCTATTCTTTATTTCTTGCACATTTAAACAAATGTGGGATTTATATCCGGTATCATATACCCAAGAACAAGAAGTCGAAAAGAAAATATCTACCATATAGATACTTGAAGTAGTAGCAATCATGTTGCCCTTCTTCACTTTTTAGGCCTTCCTAATTAGCCTTGCAACTTTGCTTTCAATGACAATCTTATTGCAATGATAGCAAAATGCATCCTTTTGAGACATTTTGGGTTTAGCCTCTTAGGCTTTGGCAACTTTTGCCCCAGGTTTAGCAACCTTTGCTTTACCTTCTTTGTGTTTCCTTTTAAACCCCTTTCTTGTGTTAACCATTAACACAACAAACCTCTCTTGCCTAGCTTGCACTTGGAACATTTCCTTTGTGCATTGTGCTAGAACAAAAGCAATTTCCACGTGTTTAAGGTTCTTCATAAGAGCCTTTAAATATGGTGGCAAGTATAAGGCAAACAACATCATATGAATCATCTCTATGTTTCTTATGTTGCTCCTTATTTGCACTTTGCAACATTTGCAGTGGGTTCAGCAGGAATGAATTCGTCAAGAACGTACAATTTTTGCTTAAGAACACTTCTTGAGCATCTGATCACATCAGAATAAGTTGTACCGTTCTTTTCGAACTTGTCCTTCATAAGGACAAATCGCAATTTATTGTGAAACGCTATTTCTACAACGATATGCAACACATATGAACACATATAAGTACCGATTTCATTTAAGAGATTTAACTAACGTATTTCATAAATACTCCCACTAAATTATATAACCTTCTTATACAATCATGCATAATATAATTTAATAGGCTAAGACCCAACTTTAATTTAATTTCAAGTCGGCTATGGCACGACTACTCAAAATTAAACTAAAAAGGTAGATAACATTTATCAATCATATCAACATATGACTCTTAGATCCTTTATAAGATTATAGACATCATATGTCGCATGTTTCAATCTCATCTTATGCCTTAGGCCCAAAACTATTTTGATAGCCTAATTGAGTTCAACCATTTTAAACATATAGCAATCACCGTTTGCTCATCTTGATCATACAAAGATATAATTAATGTACCTCGCTATGGCGTAGCCTACATAAAACTATTCGTGTACTCACAAGTGTTTAAAATGGGTGGCATAAACAAACTCAAATTTCAATGAAGGTTCAATTTTCATGTTTATCAATTAACATGGCAAGGTTGATTCATGAAAATTATATGAGCATAATTATGAACATGGAATGATGCATCACAAATCACATTTGATATTTACATCATAATTTCTAATCGATTAGGGTTTAATGATTCATGTAAAATCTTATTTAATATGAACATAATCCCTATAACAAACAATTTGTTCAAGATCTAGAAATTTATCAATTACTAGTACGTGGCATTGTAATCCAATGTTATCCCACACTTCCAAGAAGTGCCTGTGGGGAAGTTTTTGGTTTCCAGCCTTTATTCTAAGTAATATTCAAGACCCATATTCTAGATTAATCACATTAATCATATAATTCAAATCATAATCATGGCATATCAAAATATACATTTACTTCCATAAGCAAATCCCATATAAATTCATATTCTAAATCATATTCATCATGAAAATTAACATAATCACATTATATAATTATCATGATTATCTAATATAAACATCATGAACGGGGCTCTGATACCACTGTTGGGTTTCGAGGGTCCATGCGCAGCGGAAGAATGCAAATTAACTCGAAAACCCGGAGCCTAGGATCCGTTCTAGATGATTAATTAAGAAGTATGAAATAGAAATACCAACCTTGTGTGCCTTTGTCGTTGATAAACGCGTTCCAACTCCAGATTGATGAACTAGTGAATCCTCGATGAACGATTCTTGAATCACGAACGTTAGATCTTGATTGGCGAAGATCCTCTATGTGTATCCACGCGTTGAACGAACCCTAGAACAATTCTAGGTGGATTGCTAGATCTTTCGATTGAAACTCCTTTCAATCTATGAAGTATTATGGAATTGGTATGATTTGATTCTCAATTCTCAATTGAGAAATCACAATTTTCTGTTTCTCTAAGCTCAAAATCGTGGGTTTTCTGCTAGGGCTGAAGGGGGATAGTATTTATACTTTATAAAATATTATTCCCTAATTAAAACGGCTTCAGCACAGTTTGGGTCATGGGCGGTCGCCCACCAAGGCATGGGCGGTCGCCCATCAGTACAGTGCTTAATCCCCTTATTCGAAATCCCACATGGGCGGTCGCCCACATAGGCATGGGCAGTCGCCCATCTGCACAGTCTCCAATGCACAGTTTTCGAATAACGATGAGCGGTTGCCCATACCTTTTGAGCGGTCGCCCAAGTCAACAATTGACTTGTGGGCGGTCGCCCATGGTATACCTGGGTGGTCGCCCATCAGCCCAGATTTCATAATTTTCATTTTGACAATTCGTTCGATGCGTGTGACCCCATAGGACTATATTATGTTGGCAATGAGTTTGATCACATCGATCCTCATAAGACATGAGCGGACTCTAGCAAGCCATCATGCCTACCCAAATAATATAATATCAAGTTCGAATTTCCTACATAGAACATATCACAATCCCATTGTCACACGATGTTATATTGAACATGAGTCATGGTCCAAGTCAACTCATATTGTTCAATGCTTTCTCGTTACTAAGTAAATTGATCAATCGAATGTAATTAATCATATTAATTCATTCGGACATGGCCATGTACATCATCAATCTTACTTACGAGTGGCCAAGCAAACATCTCTTTTTACGAGGGACAAATTTCCATTTTGACTTATCATTCTTTCCAACAAGAATCCTATCATACCAATAATAGCCCTTATTGTTATTCGGTTAAATACAACGTTAAACTATATATTAAACTATATCAAACACAATATTCATCGAGTGGAAGACGATGATAATCTCAGGTCAAAGAATATCAATGATATGACTATATGAGATTTAATTATGACATTTGATCATGACATAAATCTCATAATGGGTCAAGTCCAGTACCTTGTTCTCTAACAAGTATCCATGAATTTAATGTGCATCCATATGCATATAATTATCATATGATTATACATTAAACTTCATACTAGTGCTTCATAAGTACTAGGGACACGATTATTAAGGTAAACATGCAAACACATATAATAATCAAAATAACAATTTCTCATATAAATGAATAATGACATTACAAATAAGTCTATCTCTATAGGCCTAGAGCACTAACACCTACAATTTGATCGTCAGAGAGGTCGCCAGAGTTGATCGTGTTATTAGTAGTTTAGTTGACAATTGTGAACTTAATGATTAGTTAAGTTCTCAATTGTTTGGCCACCGGAGAGGTCACCGAAAAAAAAAAAGTCACCGGAGTATATGGTTGCCGTTGTTGTTGGCAGGAGAAGATGGGGATGGGTGACCTAAGATAAGATGATGGTAGTTGGAGAGAAAATAAATTGATAAAGAGGGTGGAATTACTAAAATGATGAAAGTGTGAACTTAGTCAAATGAGAAAGAGAGTGTACTTATTAAGATAGGAAATATATGGTTAGTTGAAATATTCCCTTTTTTATGAGATAAAATTAATAAATTTGACGGATTATATGGTAAATCCCCTTTTTTATTTTTCTAATACAAGTGTTTATTGGGTTAAACAGAGACAGAGACAGAGGGAGTATTATTTAAGTCCCAAAAGGAAAATAACTTTTATTTCTAATCAAGATAAATAATAAAAATAGACAATCCTTTTAATTTTAAGAGGTGATAATATAATCAAACTAGCTTAGCTCTACGTACATAAATTTAACTTCTCTTATTCTTGCTTCCCACCAACAAAGCCAAATAAAAGAGAACCCTGAAAGAAAACCCCCAAGCCAAAATAACCCACACGCAATCCCACTTGCTCAATTCAGTGATGGCTAGATGATTCAGCAGATCTGAACTAGTTGTCACACAAGTCGTACTAGTTAAGTTCACTCCCAACACCCCTCCCATTCCCATCAACAAATTCTCCTTAGTATCCATCGGTAAATCCCCAATTATCGTATTATCAAACACCTGAACTCCTCGTACGTAACACCTATTAGCATCTCGAAACTCATTCAGCATCATAGACTCGTACGAGTACTTTAAGACCGACACATAATGTAGCCATTTCCAGTAAGGCTGAATTCGGGGCCGAGAAATGTAGAATCCACACACAAGTAGGAAATAAGAAACCGTGGCAACAACGCCCACGTAGCAGAGGAGTAAATGTGGTACGGCACCGGAGAGAAATGTGACAAAAGACGTTCCTGCCCAAAATGAGACTAAAACGATTAGGAAATAGAATAGGAAGCCGGAGATGCCGCCCTCTAGTCCGACAGACCAGAAAGTTATTCCGGTGAATAACAAAGATTGGAGTACCAAAGAGGGGATAACGGCGATTGAGTGAGAAATGACATAGGAAGAACGTCTATACGTATTGTAAGCCGTTTCTCTCATGAAAATTAGCCGTTCGTGAAGGAATACTGGGACGGCGTCGCCACAAGTGTAGTAGGATATGCATAGAGCGAAGGCGAAAAAAGCTACCCTTTCTTCAATGCCTTTGGGTGAATCGTCGAGTTGCCAAAACAGAGTAGCCAAGATGATGCCAGTGAGAACTACCACGGCTAATCGAGCTTGTAATTGCTCAGCTGTTCTACGTGAGTTGAGAAATGATCTTTTTACCAACACGGCTACCTCGGTCCAGAAAGGGTTCGCGAATGAAGGGATTGTAGTAGTTGTGGATTCATCAACCGATTTAACTAACTTTCCTCGTGATCTGCTTTTTGTTAGAGCTTCTTTGATGGAACTCTCGCGGGTGAGAGTTTCATTTATGGATTTCGAGCGCTTCCATTGGTGACTGAAATCTACCATTCCTTGGGTCCCGTCAGGGGACCCTTCGAGTTCACGCACTATGTCCAGTGCATACTCGATCGGATTCGCATCATCCGGGACCGGAACCCCGAAATCTTCCATGAACAAAGGCAAGTTGGCTGGAGAGCTGTTGTAAACGGTTTGTCCATGAGAAAGCACCAAAAGCCGGTCAATCAAACCAAGAATCCGGTAACTCGGCTGGTGTACGGACATAACCACAACACTCCCACCTAGTGCTATGCGCTTCAAAACATTGACAACCATATAGGCACTAGTCGAGTCGAGTCCAGAAGTAGGCTCGTCCAGAAACAAAAGGATCGGGTCATGAATTATTCCGATCCCTATGGAAACACGCCGCCTCTCACCACCGGAAACACCCCGGTGACCTTCATCACCGATAACTGTCTTGGCGGCATTAGTAAGCCCTAGCTGTTCGATCAAATCTTTAACTCTCTTCTTCTTCTTCGAGTCGGATAACTTTCCGGGAAGCCGGAATTTTGCTGCAAACATGAGAGTTTCCTCCACCGTTAACATTGGGTAGAGCATATCGTCTTGCATTACGTATGCCGATATGATTTTGAGTAAACTCGATTCGAGTTTCTCTCCATTGAGATTGACATCTCCTTTCAAGCTTCCTTTTGATATGCGATTCGCCAAGGCGTCTAGTAAAGTCGATTTGCCGGACCCACTGGGGCCAAGGACAGCCAAAATCTCTCCTTCCCTTGCTTCGCCGGAGATGTTATCGAGCAAGATCTTTTCGCTGACCGGATCGGAGAACTTCTTCCAGTTTCGCCGGACTTTCACATTATAAGTCAGATTTGTGAAAGATAAAGTGAAAGGAAATAAGGGGGCTTGTTCATTGTTCTCCTCCATGGTGGAGGTTGACGGGGATATGGTATTTGTGTGGTCGACTGTGTTGATCTCCTCCGGGACGTGGCAGTCAACATAGTCTAGAATGTCACCGAGTGTGGAGGAGACGGTGGAATCTCTCGCCGGAGATATGTCCACAGCGGCAATACGGGAGGACATTGTGCTTGTTTCTTTTTTCTTGTTTAGAAAGAAACTGTATGAAAGCTAACGTGCAAATGGGCCTTTATGATATGGTTTAGAAGTCGCATTGTGGTGGTTGGAATGCCTAATGGCACATTTATGAATTTGAAAATGTCCCTGCCAAAGTTTGTTGTTTGTTATGCTCATAATAAATCATTAACGATCAGAATTATTTTAGTCCAATGTAAAATTTATCTAAATTAAAATAAATTTTAATATTAAATAATAAAAAAGACGAGAAATGTGACCAACATCCTACCATAACTAAAGCATTTGAAGGAATTTTGATCGGAGTAGTTCGAAATCCTAATTTATGTATAACAAATTGTTGCAACGCAAAAAACACTACTATGTTACTATTAAGGTCGACAATTTAGTCACGGGTGAATCAATCGTTAAAATTAATTTAATTTGTGATAGAGAAAATGGTCAAATCTACAACATTTTTCATTTAAATTTTCATCAGAAAACCGGTTCTCAGTAATTACATTTATGAGGGGTGTTAGTGGTAGGTTTGTGATTGAAAGTTGGGTAATGCTGTGCCATTAAATGGGAAAGCTACTTGACCTGTTATACAGGGAACTGACTCATATTTCATGTGAATGGTATGTGCCTCAGTAGAGGTTGAGTGTCAACTGGCTTAGCTCCTATATTATCAAATTGTTCAAAAATGTACTTTTCTAATAAATTCTTTTATTTTTATTTTAAAGGCAAAAGTTAAATTTATTATACTGTAGATTTTTAATGTGAAGATTAAACTACAATGCTACAAAAAGAGCAAAAAGGAATTTTACAAGAACATCATCTTAACCCGGAACCAAAATTGCGATGAGCTCATACATTTGCGAGCTGCGAGAGATTTCAACTCCTTCACATCTCTCCTTTCCTTCCTTGTGTGATCGAGATTAATTTGATAACTATGGATCAAATACAAAATGCTTCTCGTCTGTCAAGTTCAAAAAGCGAGAGATGCGATCAAACTGTGGTTGCTCACAATAGCGGCAGGAGCACAAACTCCAAACTCGTATGAGCCAGCCGTGCCAAATTCCTCCCCATCCCTAACAGTCCATATATGCACCTCCATGCACCAAGTCCACAAATCATTTAAGTCGGTAGAATTTACTCAATGAAAATATAAAAAAAAAAAAATTACATAAGAATTTATGTAGGGAATTTTACTCATAAAATTCATTTGGGGCAGATCACTTCCCCTCAATTTACTCATTAATTTAAATGTTGCATAAGTTTTAATACAATATTATATTATACTGCATTATATATGCAGTATTTAAAAATTATGATACAGCATCCTCAATACTGTATTCTGCCACTACCACTGCCGCCATGTTTTATTATTTTGTAATAATATTGCATGCAAGATAATGTATTATATTACAGGATTGATGATGACAGGTGGCGCCGACGACCTGTGACCGGATTTCGACGGAACTTCGGCGACTGGTGACTGAAATTACCCGATCCGGCGGTGCCCGACGCGAGTCGCGCTGGGATGAAAAAGTTGTTTCATGGATTGGACATATGATTTTTTTTTTTGAAAATACAGAGTCGCCACGCCGTTTTGATTATGTCAAAAATATTGAAAAATAGCTTTTTTGTTGTGTGATGAGATTTTTGAGTTCGGGGGTCAGGTTACGCCACGAAAAGAGATTTTTGAGCTCACCCGACGCGCCTAATATACATGAGTCTTTCTAAACCCTTCTTTGAAAGTTGTGTGTGTGTGTGGGTGTGTGTTTAAGAAATGAAGTACTTTTTAAAAATAAGCAATGTCTACATTGTAAATGATGTATTAAAACAATAATATTTAAGACTTGGAAATTAAAGCAGTTATTTGGGGTTCGAAATGAGATCTTACCAATGTTAGTTTCTTTCTATCTTCCTCGAGGGAATATGGTTGATTTGTGGTGGTTTAAAGAGGAGAGAAATTCTGCGCTCACTCAGGCAGAACCTCCCCTAATTAACTCATTTCACACTCGCTAGACTCGCGAATTTTGACCGCTTTTGAGTCGTTTGTTGGGTGTTTGGAGTTTGTGGGTGAGTGTGGGTTGATTGAGGATGGAAGGGGATTATGTGACATCGGGAGGTCGATCGGGACAGATCGGGATGGATCGGGATGCCTCGAGATGGCTCGAAATGCCTAGGAATGGCTCGGAAAGGTTGAGGGATGAAAGGGATGAATTGTTGCGATGTTTGTTGATGATAAATGAGCTGATGGAGGGCAGTATTTATAGGCTCTGAATATGTGCAAAGAGGTCCGCACGGATCACTCAAGCACTGTCAGAGTTCATCATTTTCTTGACTTTTGTGTCGTTGGCGTGTTGACAAGGAAGTCCACAAGAGTACGTAATGACATATAGGTCCGCACGGCTTAGGGTGTTATATGACATTTTTTTGACTATTGTGCCATTCCTGCAGGGTCCTTCTGATGTCTTTTTATGCATGGAAAGTCCCTCTTTTGGTTTGCTTTTATCAGTTTGGTTTTTGGGAAGTTACGGGTCTTCGTAATCGCGGGGAAGTGAACCCTTAGTGTTTTCCGTATGCTCAGATGGAGAGCGGTCTAGATTGGGGTACTTACAGAAGCCCCTCGGCGATGTCACTTATGAAGGAAGTGGGGTCGTCGATAGAAATGAGAATCCCGATCTGGACTGCTCGTCGGGAGAGATGAATGATCGTATCGATCGGACGACTGGACCCTTTGATAGGATTCCTACGTTTCCTTGAGTGGGAATCAAGCCAATCGTAGTTCGTGTGTGAGGGCAATTCTGAGGGGCCTCTAGATGTGGGGAACTATTTATAGGCATTCGTCCTGAGTGAGATGGAGGCGTTTGTACCTCGAGTTGAGATGGAGGCATTTGTACCTTAAGTTGAGATGGAGGCGTTTGTACCTCGAGTTGAGACCATTCTGAGGCATCTCGGCCTGAGTGAGATGGAGGCATTTGTACCTCGAGTTGAGATGGAGGCGTTTGTACCTTAAGTTGAGATGGAGGCGTTTTACCTCGAGTAGAGACTATTCTGAGGCATCTCGGCCTGAGTGAGATGGAGGCATTTGTACCTCGAGTTGAGATGGAGGCGTTTGTACCTTAAGTTGAGATGGAGGCATTTGTACCTCGAGTTGAGATTATTCTGAGGCGTCTTGGCCTAAGTGAGATAGAGGCGTTTGTACCTCGAGTTGATATGGAGGCGTTTGTACCTTAAGTTGAGATGGAGATGTTTGTACCTCGAGTTGAGACTATTCTGAGGCGTCTCAGCCTGGGTTGCTAAAATATTTGAGGACATGTGGCGCCTCTGACCGAATTTGTTGAAACTTTTGAGGACGTGTGGCGCCTCTGACCGAATTTGTTGAAACTTTTGTGGACGTGTGGCTCCTCTGACCGAATTTGCTGAAATGTTTGAGGACGTGTGGCACCTATGACCGAATTGTTGAAATATTTGAGGACGTGTGGCGCCTCTGACCAATTTTGTTGAAATGTTTGAGGACGTGTGACGCCTCTGACCGAAATGTTGAAATGTTTAAGGACGTGTGGTGCCTCTAACTGAATTGTTGAAATATTTGAGGACGTGTGGCGCCTCTAACCGATTTTGCTGAAATATTTGAGGACGTGTGGCGCCTCTAACCGAATATGTGCGGAGTATCGATAAAATGCGAAAGTGATGGCTGTTGCTAAGGTCTTTCTGAAAGTCTTGGTGGTTCGCCACTTATACATTCCACTTAAGTTGAGGAGAGTCGATCATGACCCTTATTTTCTTCACCGCTATCATAAGGCTACGGTTTACCACTAGGGATCTATCTTTTGATGAGAGTTTGGTTACAGACATCCATTGGGCAGAAGCATTGTTTGGTTCTTCCTTTGGGAAGTTTAGGCTCATGAATCTGGCCAGTTGTACGTGATGATTCCCCAAGTCATTACCTCATGTGATCAAGGTGAGCATGATTCAGATGCTCTTGCTCGGGCCTTTTGTGGTACGGGTTCTCGGCCACTATTTTTGTATGGAGCGAATCCTCCTGCTGTTTTTCTTTTTTGGGTTTTTGGCCAACCTGGAGATGAGCAGTTGGGGGCTGAAATAGTTTTGGCAGATTCGTACGCGACGGTGGGAGTGACGTCTCATGGGACGTGTTTGCTTTGTGTGTGATAGCCACTCTTTTCATGGTTAGCTCCCTCGGGATATGCCACAGTGCTTCGCTAGATGTGGTAGGCCACTGCCTAGCGGGTGAGGATATTGTTCCTTTGGTTATGGGGGAAAACTTCCACGGTGTAGACCATCTGGCGATGGGGGACCGATTCATGCGCGGAGGAAGCCCCGCTTTGCTTGCTTTATGGTTGCGAGAGAGACTTCAAGCTATGCTTGTGCTTCTGACATCTTTTTGTCCGTTGGACATTTACTCGGTGACCTTTGGTCTTGGAGACGGATCAATCTGAATGGAAAAGGTGGATGGCCCAGCTCGGCATGCATCACATTCGTCTCATTGGAGATAGAAACTAGGAGGGCTCTTCAGGAATGTTCCGATGTTGTCAGGGTTCCTGGGCTGTCTCAGTTCGGGATGAGGCAGGAGCCTTCGCTGGGTTGGAATGACATTGCTACTATGATGGTAGCTCCTTTCTCTATGGCGGACCCATCCGCTTTCCTTCTCTTTCTGGAGATATGGAAGTTTTCTGCTTTTTCTCATGGGGTACTTCTCATACGTAGGGAGAGTATTGTTTTGCCTACTGAGTATTTGGTCTGGTATGAGCAGCATCTTGGACAGGCTCAGATGATTTTGGGGAGCAGGCGTGAGGCAATTCTGGGGCAGGTTTGCCGTTCCAGTTACAACCTTAGGAGGGCAGAAGCTTGGGTTAACCCTCAAGATGTCACAGGGGATGCTTTGTTTGACTATGAGGCTAGAGTTGGCAGATTGGCGGGGAGAGGTCCCCTTTTACAAACTCGTAGGGAGGAGATCCGAGCCGAGGCACGGACGAACGAAGCTTTGAGAGCGACTGGATTGCTTGACACAACAGGGAGGACTCCTGATCTTGGAAGGAGGGAGACAGATGTAGTTCACATGGAACGAAAGAAGACTCATCGGGGCAAGGGAAAAAAGGAAAGAATGGAGAAGGGACAAGCGCGACCGACATGGAATGACCTTCTGAATTCTGAATATCCATTCATTATCATTGCAGACACATTAATTACTAGATGTTTTATGTTATCTTAGGATGTTGTGAGTCGAGAGTAGACCTTACTTGAACTCATCAAGAAGTGTTTTAACTGTATGATTTGTGATTTACTTTAGAGTTTTATCAAGACGCAAAATCTCCTGCTTGCTTCTTGTCTGAGCCTTTATGGCATCCAATCTTTGGACTTTTGTATGTTTTTTAGACCGAACCAATGAAGGCTGCCTACGTTCCCCCCAGACTGAGGGGCTCAGGTCTCCGTAGTTCGACCCTTTTTTGAGAGAAGGGGGAGACAGAAAAGGGGGTGAATGGTGCAACTCTTATTTTGTCTAGACTGCCCTTTTTGGGGTTTTCAATCTAGCTGGGTATGTTCTTCAGCACCTTTGTATCATTTTTTTAATCAATCAGTCAACCAAAAATGTAAAAGAAATGACTTGTAATGTACACTTGCAAGGGCGTATATATATTTTTTGAAAAGGTGGGAACGGGTCTCTTTTTGTGCGAATGCCTTATTTGACGTAGGCACAAAAAACATGTTTTTGGGTTTGACTCTTTTGAGAGAGTATGAGCACTGAAAAGCTTGTAAAAGTGTATGGAAGCCCTTGCTGACAGAAAATTAGTGTTTGGCTCTATTTTTCCTATTCTGTAGAAAAAGAAAACTTGTCGAGACATCTGAAAACTTGATTTGTTCACAATGATCATAGGTTTGCTTAAAACTCTTTGTTGATGTTCGGGTTATTCAACAATTAAACTTGATATGCTTGATTAATCATGAGGAGAAATTCAACTGGTATCAAGGATCGAGTTGGGTCAGGTGTCAGAGAAGGTTTGTGTATGGGAGAGGTCATTGGTGAGACCGGGTTTACGGATTTGCATGTGCTTATGATTGGACCATTTCTGGTTGCCTACTTTCCTTAAGGTAAGGAGTTCAGGTTGCCGTAATTTGAGGCCGAACCGTATTTGATTTTGGGCCAAGGGCATGAATATTTTTGCGACCTTTGGCGAAAAGGCTCGGACGGAAGGTTGGATGATGTGGCACGGGCCTTGAGGTGATTCCTTGAAAAGTCGTATTTGATGGCTACTTCAATGATTCCATTGTTTCTTGATTGTTGCTCTCACGGGAAGAGAAAGAATTTGAATATATCTTAAGGACTTATGATACGCTTTTGCCTTTGCCTTCCTTCATTGAGCTTCTGACTAGCGGTGCTGGGTCCTTGGCTTTTTTTTTGAAGTCCCTGCTTGAACTAGCTTGATGCACATGAGGGGGAAGGAAAAATCCCCTAGCATATTGTCGACATGAGAGCAATCATTTAATGATGTGCAATACTTGTTATTCCATGATGTCCCTGCCGTCGTTGACTTGGTCAAGGTGATGGTAGGGACATGATTTTGGGAAGTGTATGGCTTGATGGAGGCCTTTGTGTGGGGCATGGTAAGGTGTATGGGGAGCTATTGGTTGACTTTCTCACGCCAATTAATCAAGGCATTAATCATTTGGGGAATTACTTGTTGAGCAATGCAAGTGATCATATACAACAAAACCATTTCATTAAATGTAATGTGGGGTGCAAAATAATGTCTCAAGTCTAGCAAGAAAAGAAAAAAAACTCATGTATGGAAAATTAAAGACTTAACTACAATGTCAGAGGAGGGCTTGAGAGGGTGCGAGGGTCAAAAGACTTTGCGCTGCTGTCCCCATTCACGGCTACCATCTAGTTATCAGAAACAAAATCGATCAAGTCTGGCATTTCGATCTCTTCGCTGAAAAGTTGTTGTAGCGAAACCTCTTCCCAGACTTCTTCTTCGGAGTCTTCTTTTCTTGCTTTAGCTCAAACACTGATTCGTCCCGTTTATTTGTGGCAGGGGCGATGACAAAAAGTTTCTCAAACTCCTCTACCCAAGCGGGGGTTTCCCCGAACCCAAATTTGTTGTGAATAGTGGTGGTGGTGGATCCTTGCAGGGTTGGTGTGTCAAGGAATGCTCTCATGACGGGGTTTGGCTCGAGGCCTCTGAACTTCTCAAGGTTTTGTTGGAGCTTCTCCCATTTGTCCATTGTTGCAGACCAACCTTGTCTCGCGTTGATGATCCCTGCCTTCTTCTCTATGTCCTCGTTCAAGTCGCGGGTTTTCCTTGTAAAGTATCGGGCCATGTCAAAGCTGTAGGGATGGAGGTTGGAGGTTGTGTACGACCCTCTTTCGTCAACAATCGGGCGCTTTCCACGTGCAGCCTTTCTATCCTCTACAACATCTTTGGGAGTAGGAACATACCCTAGGCCATGATGGGTGGTTTGTTCTTTGACTTCAATGATCTTATGGGTGCCTTGATGACATTTGCCCAAATCGAGCCCCGGAACATAATTCATGAGCTTCATCATTTTCATGGAGGGAGGAATCTGGTCCCAAGACAGAGGGAGGTCTATACAGCATACTTGTGCTTTTGTGCTTTCAACTGTGAATCCCGTCAACATCATGCCCTCATCGTCATGCTTAATTTCTAGGATCGGGATGCCATTTGTGTTTATCCCTTCTGTGGTCATACTGTCCCCGTAAATTGTGGTGAGATCGCTCCCTTGAATGAATTTCACGCATTGGTACAGAGTGGATGCCACCCCGTTTATTTGGTGCAACTAATGCCGGCCCAAGATGGTGGTAAAGGTGATTGGTGTTGGGTTTTATGGGTCCATGCGCAGCGGAATTAAGCATCAAATTAACACAAAACCCAAAGCCCTAAGATCCGTTCTATACGATTAAATTGAATTCCTATGAGATAGAATTTACCAACCTTAATTGCTTTCCGGTCTTGAGCTATCAAACAATTTATTGGTGTGATTTTGAATCACAATCTTCGATCTTCAAAAACCTTTTTTCAATCTTCGGATTGGAACTCTAGGCCTTGATCGTCAAACGAGCGAAGACCCTCTATTGTTGTATCCACACGTAAGAATGAACCAAGAACAGTTCTTGAGAATTGCTAGATTCTTAAACCTATGGAAGAAATATTGAGAAACCTTTTGGTGATTTTCTCTCTTGAAAATTCGGCTAGGTTTTGGCTGCTCACAGACTCATATTTATACTACATTAGTATTAGAGTTTGTGCCCTAATCAAATTAGGAAACCAGCTGTAAACAGCCTCTGTGGCTTTAAGTTGTCGCGCTACAACTTAAGGCAATCCGCCATTCTGGCATAAGTTGTCGCGCTACAACTTAAGGCAATCCGCCATTCTGGCATAAGTTGTCGCGCTACAACATAAGTTGTCACGTGACAACTTAAGGCAGATCAGGAACTCTCAATTTTCTTCCTTTGGTTTAAATCAATTCATTCTAATTGTGTGTGACCCAATAGGATTATATTATGTTGGCAATGAGCTCGATCATATCGATCCTCATAAGACATAAGCGGACTCTAGCAAGCCATTATGTCTACCTAAATAATATAACGTAAGCGTTCACGTTTACAATGGTACACTTCCATTTCTCCCTTTGTCTCACGATGTTATATTGAACACAAGTCATGGTCCACGTCAACTTGTATTTGATCAATGCTTTCTCGATCTTGAGTATAATGATAGTCCAATCATATTGGGGTGTGGCCACACGCTTTCATTATTATCACTCATCGAGGGGCCCAAGCAAAACATCTCTCTTCGAGGGACAAATTCCATCTTAAATTATCACCCTTCCCATCATGAATCCGATCATGCCAAAGATAGCCTTTATAAATATCGTGTTAAGATATCGTTTGACTAAAATCAAACATGACTTTCATCATATGTAAGGTCATAATAATCTCAGGTCTAGGGACTAAATGAAGTGACCATATGAGATTTAATTATGACATTTGACCATGACATAAATCTCATACGGGTCAAGTCCAGTCACTTGTTCTCTAACAAGTACCCATAATTTCAATGTGCATCTCTATGCATATAATCATCATATGATTATCCATTGACAATTATACTAACTATTCTCTTAATAATCAGGGACGGAGATTATTACAATAAATATGCAAACTATATAATAATCAAATAATAAACATAAACGATAAAGATGATACATAACGGTTTTCAGTTAAACATAACTAAAGCATAGGGCATTACACCAACAATTGGGATGTCAATAACCTGGAAGTCCATTGGCATCATCTGCTTTCTGAACCAAAGATTCAGAGTGGCTACCCCCAAAACTGAGCGAGACGTTGAGTCGTAGGCTTTGATTTTCTGAATTGAACGCTTCAAATCGGTCGGCTTGATTCCTAACAAGTCCATCATTTTGACAGGGAGGACATTCATGGCCGATCCTCCATCTACCAAGACCTGAGGAAGGCGACGCTCATCGAGCTGAATGGTAATGTAGAGAGGCTCGTTATGGTTAGCCCCTAATTTTGGCAAATCAAGCTCGGTGAAGGTGATGATGTTACCATAATAAACATTGTCGATATATTTTTACCGCCTCGTCCGGGGTGACATTTATTGGAACCATGGTCCGAGCTAGGCTTTCTTCCAATTTAAGCTTGTGAGGATAGGAGGAACTGAGCAGGGACCAAAAGGATATGTTGGCTTGAGTGCACTTGAGTTCGGTCAAGATCGGGTCTTCTACCTTCGGGTCAAGCACTTTAGTTTCTTTGGCGTAGGGGCCCTTCTCGGTTCAAGACTCAGGCATTGTCGGCCTTTTATCTGTTCTTGGAGGATTTGTTGGGATTTGGTCGGAACGGGTCAGCACATTTACTTCCGACTTTATTCTTCCTTTGCTCGCTTCTTCCATTTCTGTCATGGGCGGGCCCTGTTTAGCGTACGTCCATACATCACACCTTAATTCATTCACCGTTATCATTTTTGTTACGGGTTTGGAGGCTGCCTTAATGTCTTCCCAAGATAAAGGTTGGGGCTTCACAATGTTTGTTGTCTTATGGAGTTCGTCCCATCTTATCATGGAGCAGAAATGGTCATGATCTTGAGTTGACCCTTTCCAGGAGATAACCTTGTTCTTTTCGCCCATCTTGCTTGGGTTACTTGCTGAAAGTGCAGAGGACTCATCCACACATGATGTTTCGCTGAATGTGAACATGTTCACCCCATTATTTCTGGGGAATGGATTTCCAACTATGTTCGAACCGCGGGGGCGTTCCAACTTTCCCTCTTTGATTAACCTTTGGACCACTTGTTTTAGCACAAAGCAATTGTCGGTGTTGTGGTCGGGGTAGTTGTGAAAAACACATCGTTTGCTCATATCCATGTGAGGGTTAGGATTCCTCGACTGATAATTCTCGAGGGGCTTGAGCATGTTTCGTTTCACCAATGCCTCGAACACTTGGCTTAGAGGCATTTTGAGGTTGTCTTAAGTGCTGAAACGCTGCAGCCGGGGAGGATTGTTATTCCTTGGGGGCGCTTGGTCACGGTTTCCATGGACTCCATTCTGAATGTACTGGACTGCTCCGGTGGCTTCTTTTCCTTTGCTTGGGACAGGCGCCGGATTTGGCGGGGCTGCCCGGTAGCGGTAGGAAGAAGCAGGGGTAGCTGTTATTTTCTGTAGGATCAACGTCTTTTCAAACTTGGTCCCGGCATTGACCATGGCGCGTAGGTCGGGATAGAAATGGTGGCTAATCAAGGCACTCAGAGATGGTTTGAGGCAAGAGTGGAATATATCCATTTGCTCTTCCTTGGAAAGGGGATCCATTATCTCGTCCAATTTCCAGTTCCATCTTTTGTAGAATTCCCCCACCGGCTCGTCATCCTTTTGCTCGGTAGCCTGAAGGTCGTGACGATTTGTTTCCCACTTAAGGTTGGCGCGGTATTTTTCTAGAAAGATATTACTGATTTGTTCCCAGGTGGAGCGGTTCTCTGCTTTTACGTTGAGGAACCATCTCAAGGCCGTAGACTTCAAGGAGTGCTGGAAGTGATCCACCATTTATTGAGGGGTGACCCCTTTGGCTCTCATACCTAGAACGTAGGTATCGATGTGAGCCTTCGGGCATTCTGTCCCATCAAACTTCTCCATCTCTGGCATTCTGAACTTCAGGGGGATAGGAACCACCTTACTCGGATCCGTGGGCATGAGCGAGTCTTTCCGAGAGTCGGCTATTTTTCCTTGCATCTCCTTTATCTGTTCGACGAACCAAGCCATATGAGGGTCATTAGTGAAATTACCCGATCTGTGGCCGGATGGTCATCTCACGCTGTCGGGAGATGTCGCTGCATTTGTAGAGTCGCCACGCCATTTTGATTATGCCCAAAACATTGAGAAAAGGCAGTTTTTTGTTTTGTTGTTGTGTGATGAGATTTTTGAGTTCGGAGGTCAGGTTATGCCTCGGGAAGAGAATAGTAGAGCTCACCCGAGTTGCCTCGTATACACGAGTCTTTCGATACCCCTATTTCTTTAAAAGTTGTGTGTGTGTGTGCTTTTAAAAATGATGTCTACATTGTATGCTATGTATCGAAATTAATTGAAATAGTTTAGGAAGGAGGCCTTACCAATGTTGGTTCGTGTCTATCTTCCGCTTGGGAATGTGTTTGATTGAGTGTAAATAGTGCTTTGGGACGGATCGGGATGGACCGGGATTGCCTCGGGATGGACCGGTGTCTGCGGACAGAGCTTTGATGTGATTCAGGATGTACCGATGTCTGCGGACAAGCTTCGGCATGCCTCGGGATGTCTAGGTGGATTCGGGCAGAGGTTCGGCGTGTCTTGGGATTGCTAGGTGTATTCGAGCAGAGGTTCGGCGTGCCTCGGGATTACTGTGTGGATTCGGGCAGAGGTTCGGCGTGCCTCGGGATTGCTGGGTCGATTCGGGCAGAGGTTTAGCGTGCCTTGGGATTGCTGGGTGTATTCGGGCAGAGGTTCGGCGTGCCTCGGGATGGCTAGGTGCATTCGGGCAGAGGTTTGGCGTGCCTCGGGATGCCTTGGGATGTGCCGGCAGGACTTCGTGATGCTTCAGAATGGTTCAGGATGGCTCAGGATGGACCGGCAGGGCTTCGGGATGCTTCGGGAGGGCCTCGGAATGACTCAAGAGCATCTCGGGATCGCTCGGCAGGGCTTTGGGAGGGCTTCAGAGCGCCTCGAGGCGGCTCGAGAGGCCTCGGGAAGGGCCAAAGGGGCTCGGGATGCCTCAAAATGGTCCCAGCTTGCTGGGGGAGGGAGGAGAGAAGGGAGGAGTGAAGAAAATGAGAGGGGGAGCCCTCTATTTATAGGCCCCAAAAATATGCAAAGTGGTCCTCACCGATTCCTTTGCAATCCCAATTTTTTGGTTTTTCAGGATTTGAGGGAATATTGTGGACTTTTAGGGTATTTTGCAATGATGGTTTTCACCGTGTAAAGTGGTCCGTGCGGACACTTTTGTAGGCTGACCATTTTTGTAAATTCCCAAAAAGTCCTTTTTTATTTTATCCTAGAAGGGTCCTACCTTGGTTTAGTTGGTGGTTTTGGACTTTTTGGAGGTTAAGGGTCATCGGGATCACGTTTATGTGAGTCCGCGGTGTTTCTCGTGTGCTCGGATGGGGAGCGATCAGGATTGGGATACTTACAGAAGCCCCTCGGCGACGTCACTTATGAAGGAAGTGGGGTTGTCGATAAAGATACGGGTCCTGATCTGGATCGCTTGTTGGGAGAGAAAAGGTGACCGTGTTGGTCGGGTGTGAGGGCGTGGTGGTGTCCTAAATTGTGTGTGGACGTGTCAGTGTCCTAGGGTGAGATTTGTGTGGACGTGTTGGTGTCCTGAGTGAAGATTGTGCGGATGTGTTGGGGTCCTAAGGTGAGGTGGACGTGTCGGTGCCCTGATGTGAGGTGGACGTGTCGATGTCCTGGTGTGAGGTGGACGTGTCGATGCCCTGATGTGAGGCGGACGTGTCGGTGTCCTGGTGTGAGGTTGACGTGTTGGTGTCCTGGTGTGAGGTGGACGTGTCGATGTCCTGAGGAGAGGTGGACGTGTCGGTGTCCTAAGGTGACCGCTTGGGTCGGATGGCTAGACCCTTTAACAGGATTCCTACGTATCCGAAATGGGAATCAAGCCTGATCGTAGTTCATGTGTGAGGGGACCGCTAAGGTCAGATGTGAGGACGTAGTGGTGTCCAGGTGTGTGTGATTGCTTGGGTCGGATGTGAGGACGTGGTGGTGTCCTGTGGTGTGATCGCTTGGGTCGGGTGGCTGTGGTGTGGTGGTGTCCTATGGTGTGACCGCTTGGGTCCGATGGCTGAACCCTTTAGTAGGATTCCTACGTATCCCGAATGGGAATCAAGCCTGATCGTAGTTCGAAAAGATTTGGTAATCTTTACGAAGAGGTGTGTTTGTCGTATATAAGGACGTGGTGGTGTCCTCTGATTGAGATTTTGTGTGTGTGGATGTGTCGGTGTCCTAAGCTGGGGATAAAAGTGTTTGCAACTTGAGAGGAAGGCGCGCATGCTAAAGTGTTTTGATTTTAGGGAGGCGTGCTTGCTTTGTGCTTTAATTTTAGGGAGGTGTGCTTGCCTTTGTGATTGATTTTCGGGAGGCGTGCTTGCCTTGTGTTTCAATTTTGGGGAGGCGTTCTTGTCTTTGTGTTTTGATTTTGGGAGGCGTGCTTGCCTTGTGTTTTGATTTTTTTGAGGCATGCTTTCCTGGTTGTGCTGAGGCGGGCAGATCGGAGATGCTTGACTGAGGCTTGAGTGGAGCTTTTAGCGGGAGCTACTCTGCATTGCCGGATTTTCGTAGCTTGGTGGAGGAGGAACCTGCTGATAGCTTTGGGAAATAGGGGGAACAGGCATTTCTTCATCTTCCATGAGAACGAAGGTTCCATCAGTTTGGGGAACGGCGATGGTTCCACGACGGCGCATGATGTCTAAGATCCAGGCTTGATGTTCTTCTTGGCGCTTCTTGAGAGTTTCGAAGGCTTGCAACACCTCCTCCATTGTCTGGAGGTTTCTCAGTGGCTGGGTTCCATTTCCCTCACTGTTATCTGTCGATCCTGCCACGAGGGAATAGCGGACTGTTCGGACCGCTGAACCGAAAGGGCTATCGGACCTTGTAACTTCGATACTGAAAAGACGACACCCGGGTACTCTCAACCACTCTCGGTTCGTTGGAGGGGGTGACGGGTAAGGTTTAGACATGGGAAGGCCTTTTTTGGATAAAGGGGGAAAGCTTATGAGACATGTAATTTCCATTTTTTTATTTATGCTTTTTTATTGTTTTAATTTACTGAAAATAATGTTTTCTCAGAATCCTAGGTGGGTTGGAAGAGATTGCTCTTCTTTTTCGCAACTATTCTAGATCATGGGTCAGTGGAGACCATCAATGCGGCTATAAGCCCCACATTTTGCACCTGTATTTCGACTTCCCAGGGTGGACAGTCCCGGGCGAGGGTCCTATAGGGCAAGCGGTTTCCATCGGCCAAAAGAAAAACCGAACCTAAGGACCGAGCCTGTCATGTTCGTTTTAATGCGTCGGCTATGTGAATAGTGAATAGAGCCGACACCTGAGTCAAGATCGGGTCAAGAGTTTGGCATGACCTCTCTTTACCTTGCTTGCGCAAGGGATCTATGACGTTAGGTTTTGGCTAGGTCATATTGTCATTGATGACGTATTAAAGGCTTGATGACATGGTGTCATGTGGGTATGGATGTATATCCAGGACGGAGCATTGTCTGGGTGTAGCTTTGAAAATCAAGATCAGGTCAAGATTTTAGCATGACCTTTCATCGTCTTACTTGCGCAAGGGATCTTGATTTTTGGGCTTTGACTCAGATAATGGCCGGCATGGGATATGTATCTAGGCTTTATGACACAGACTGGGTCAAAAACCAACCGAGTCTGGACAGAGTGTGACGCAAGCGTGCATGGTTGACACTATCTAGGATGGGAAGTTTGGAATGATCCCGTGCGCGCTCGAAAGGCATAGGAACACCAATCGAACTGCATCTGAGACCATCCCGGGTTTGGAATGATCCCGTACGCGTAGTGTGCGATCACTAAAATTCTTTTTCTAAGTAAAACAAAAAGTTTTGCAGAATTTTTAAATGTATGTACAAAGATGTATTATAATGCATTTTTTTGTATTTTTATTTTTTTGGAAAAATAAAGCACATGCACACACACACAACAGTTAAAGAAGGGGTAAAATGAAAGTTTGACCCTCATCATTGTTGTAAAAATCTTTTTTTTGTTTAAAAGTTTTTAAAACAAAATTTCCCCAGCGGAGTCGCCAATTGAAATTACCCGATCCGCGGCCGGACGGTCATCTCGCGCTGTCAGGAGGTGTCGCTGCGTTCGTAGAGTCGCCACGCCGTTTTGATTACGCCCAAAACATTGAGAAAAGGCAGTTTTTTTGTTTTGTTGTTGTGTGATGAGATTTTTGAGTTCGGAGGTCAGGTTACTCCTCGGGAAGAGAATAGTAGAGCTCACTCGAGTCTCCTTGTATACTGGAGTCTTTCGATACCCCTCTTTCTTTAAAAGGTGTGTGTGTGTGTGTGTGCTTTTAAAAATGCATTTCGAAAATGTTGTCTACATTGTATGCTATGTATTGAAATTAATTGAAATAGTTTGGGAAGAAGGCCTTACCAATGTTGGTTCGTGTCTATCTTCCGCTTGGGAATGTGTTTGATTGAGTGTGAATAGTGCTCCGGGACAGACTTGAATGGATCGGGATTGCCTCGGGATAGACCGGTGTCTGCGGACATATCTTCGGTGTGATTCGGGATATACCGGTGTCTGCGGACAGAGCTTCGGCGTACCTCGAGATGGCTAGGTGGATTTGGGCAGAGGTTCGGCGTGTCTTGGGATTGCTAGGTGTATTCGGACAGAGGTTCGGCATGCCTTGGGATTGCTGTGTGGATTCGGGCAGAGGTTCGACGTTCCTCGGGATTGCTAGGTGTATTCGGGCAAAGATTCGGCGTGCCTTGGGATGGCTAGGTGCATTCGGGCAGAGGTTTGGTGTGGCTCGGGATGTGCCAGCAGAGCTTCGGGATGCTTCGGGATGGCTCGGGATGGCTCGGAATGGCTTGGGATGGACCGGCAGGGCTTCGGGATGCTTCGGGAGTGCCTCGAAATGGCTCGGGAGCATCTCGGGATGGCTCAGCAGGGCTTCAGAGAGCCTCGGGGTGGCTCAGGAGGCATCGGGAAGGGTCGGAGGGGCTCGGGACACCTCAGAATGGTCCCAGCTTGCTGGGGGGAGGAAGGAGAGAAGAGAGGAGTGAAGAAAATGAGAGGGGGAGCCCTCTATTTATAGGCCCCAAAAATATGCAAAGTGGTCCGCATGGATTCCTTTGCAATCCCAATTTTTTGGTTTTCTGGGATTTGTGGGAATATTGTTGACTTTAAAGGGATTTTGCAATGATGGTTTTCACCCTACAAAGTGGTCTGTGCGGACACTTTTGCAGGCAGACCATTTTTGTAAATTCCCAAAAAGTCATTCTGTTTTATTTTATCCCAGAAGGGTCCTACCTTGGTTTGGTTGGTGGTTTTGGACTTTTTGGAGGTTACGGGTCTTCGGGATCACGTTTGTGTGAGTCCGCGGTGTTTCCCGTGTGCTCGGATGGGGTGTGATCCGGATTGGGGTACTTACAATTAGGCAGAGGCAGGTTTCCATTTTCTGGTACGGAAACCGAAGGTGGAGGTGGATTGGTTGACGGTATTGTCATTCGGAAATCTTGGGGAGACAGCTGAGTGTACACCAATCCGTATCCTGGATTACTGAAATTGGAGTCGAGGGTGTGATTACCCGGACCATGCTGGACTGCGTTTGGGAGCTGAGGGAATGTCTCATTAGCTCCGAGAGGCAGTCTGACGGGTGGCAGATTCGAAACATCTGGGTATCCGCTCGGTATGTCCGTCCCTGGCAGGCATTGGGACTTCAAGTTGTAGCTTCGGGGCTCGTATGGAGGCAACAGATTGAATCCCGGGGGATATCGAGAGACATTGGGATATGAGGGAGTGGGCCCATAGGTGTGCTGATGATATTGAGTTGGCGGAGCGGAGCCGAGAAACTGATTGTGGATTTGGAATGTCGGAGCTGCTTGACCGGTGGTTAAATGGAGATTTGAGCGGGATCTGCTTTGCATCGCCGGGTTTTCATAGCTTTGTGGAGGAGGGTCTTGCTGATAATTTTGGGAATCCGGGGGAGCAGGCACATCTTCGTCTTCTATGAGGACGAAGGTTCCATCTGGCTGGGGTACTGTGAGTACGCCAATCCAATTCGCGACCCTTTTTTAGGTGCATTTTAATATGATAAAATTGCACTAGGGGCGTTTTGGTAAATTCTCGGCCCATTCCGAGACTTCCGGAAACATTTCATAAGTTTCTTGCGAAGGAAGTACTTTTAAGTATTTTTCTCAAGCAAAAGGACCTACAAGGAATAAATCAGTTTGGACTTATTGGGAATTAACTTGGAATGTTCGAGAACCAGGTTTTGGCGCCAGAAACGGTTATAGGCTTGCTCAGTCGTGCGACATCTCGAGCCATTGAAAATGGATGCAGGAGGTCGTGTGACACAACTCAACCATCATCAGCAGCCTATAAATAAGACCCTCCCCCTCTCATATTTGGATCCCTTTTCAGCCTCCCTACTATTACCCTGCCAAAATCACCCCAGAAACCTCTCTCTCTCCTCCTTCCATACAAGCCCACACCAATTCCCTCAATCCAATTCACTCTCCATCATACACCAATTCAATACCCACACACATAACCAACTGAAGATCCAGGTCTAGCCTCTCAATTTGAGATCCAAATCTCGTTCCAGCAGCTGTGTTGAAGCTCTCTACACCTAATTTGGTGTAGAGATCGTGGATCTCCAAGGGTAACGAATCACTTTCCCCATATCTCTCTCATATTTGTTCATTGCATAGACAATTCATTACAATTTCTATTCATCCACTTGATAATCAAGCTCCATCCGCTCTGATTATCAAGTGGAAATTGCCATCTCTTTGTTTAATTCAATTTGCTTAGTATAATTTCATTGTTTATGGCTTGATCTCTTTATATTGGTTGCTTGTTTGCCAAGGGAGTGTGGATCTCTCCATATCCACACCCCCTTGGTCAATTCGTTGCTAATTTGTGGTATTCTGAGTTGATTTGGTTTTATGATTGAATCTAAATCGATCTATGTTGTTTCTGATTTCGAATTGTAAGGTTCCTGCAGATTGGAAACCTGTGTCACGCGACACAATTGGACATGTGGAGTCCTGTGTCACGCGACACAAGTAGCCACTCTGCAGAGATCATCATTTCAGTTGTAATCTGTTTTTCTGGTTCACTTGTCACTCAAAACAGAGTGTGAATCCTCAATATTCACACTCATTTGAGGTGGTTGATTTATGTATTTTGAGGCTTGTAAAACCTCTGCAAGGTGGCCATTGGTGTCATGCGACACAACTGACCCTATCAGGTCCTGTGTCACTGAATGCGCGCTCGCCTAAAAATATTAATAAAATGATAGAGGAGTCGCCACGCCATGCTTAAGAGGTGCATTTTGAAAAACCTTTGAAAGAGAACGGGTTCGGGGGTCAAGTAACGTGTTGGGAAGAATCGAGAGTTCACCCAACACGCCTCGTCCGTGGACGAGTCTTTCAAATCAAACATCCAAGCAATCCATAAGTGTGTGCAATCATAGATAATGAACAAGTGTAGAAAACATGAATTTCATTGATTTGGAAAGAGACTTACAACTTGTGAACCAATTATTCGGGGAGGCCACATCCCTTATTACAACAAGTCAATACAGATTACAAGGGGAAATGGTATCTGCAAATGGTCACAGAGTGTCGCGTGACACAGGATGTTCTTGGTCATAAGTGTCGCGTGACACAAGATCTAACCAGTCACAGTGTGTTGCGTGACACACAGTGTCCATCTGCAGATACCTACAAATTTGAACTCAACAACACCAATGACCAACACAGATGTAATCAATTACACAGATTAGCTTCGAAATAGGGAATTAACAACAATTTAACCCCGGGAGTGTGGATATGGAGAGATCCACACTCCCTTGGGATCTAAACAACAATTTCAACAACTATTCAACAATGAACACCCAATTATTCAGATCATCCAAGTTAAACAGAGAGATTGCGATTGGGATTCAATAATCTAGATAGATAGATTCTGATTATTGAATCCAAGGGAGGTAAGACAATGAAATTATCCAATTAGCAAAATAGGAGAGAGAGAAGAGAGGGTTAAGGGTGTTACCCTTGTTGCTTCCATGAATTTTGTATCAAGTTAGATACAGAACCCTTCAATAGCAGCTTCTGGTCCTGGAGAGCTTGGTAGGATCAGGATCTAAGGTTTGGTAGAGAGAATTGGGTTCGATTGGAAGGGATTAGAAAGGAATTGGGAGGAGAGAGAGAGGGGTATATGTTTCTGGGTGTGTGTTACGTTGCAATTTCTGCAGAGTAACAGTATGTCAAATTCTGGATCCATTTCTAAGAGGGGAAGGGTCTTATTTATAGGCTGCAGTTAGTGGTCACCATGTGTCGCACGACCTTACGTAACCACTTTCCATGCCTCGATGTGTCGCGTGACACAAGGTGACACCAACTGCTTTTGGTGCCAAAACCGGTTTCTGGAACATTCAGGCATAAATACCTAAAAAGTCAAAAAGGGTTTATTCCCAGCAGGTCCTTTGTCATGAGCAAGGTACCAAAATGTGCTTCCTTCGCGGGAAATTTATGAAACATTTTCGGAAGTCTCGTGATAGGCTTGGAATTTACCAAAACGCCCCTTAATGCAATTTTATTACATTAAAATGCACCTAAAAGGGTCGCAAATTGGATTGTCGTACTTACAGAGCCCCTCGGCAACGTCACTTTTGGAAAAAGTGAGGTTGTCGGTAAAATAAGACCCAATCCCAATGAGCGGCCAGGGATAAGGCGGAGGGCTGGACGGGTGATCTGGGGAGATCGGATGGCTGGACCTTTGGAGAAAGGATTCCTACGTATCCCTGGGAGGGAATCAAGCCAAGTCGTAGTTCGGAAACAAATTAGCAAGAAGGAAGGAAAGGTAGAGATGGGTTTTCATACCTTTGCTGTGCTTACATGTAGCTGTCGGAGGACTGGTGCTTCTGCAGGTGCCGAGTAGCGGCCGGAGGGTCTCATGCTACTGCCGTTGGTGCAAAGTTGTAGCTGCCGGAGGGTCTCATGCTGCAACTGGTGGTGGTGAGTAGCTGCTGGAGGGTCTCATGCTACCGCTGGTCCTGGTGGATGCCGGAGGGTCTCATACCACTGGATGTTGGTGCAGGGTAGCTTCCGGAGGGTCTCACGCTACTGCTGCTTGTCTTCGTGGATGCCGGAGGGACTCATACCATCTTTGTGCCGTGCGGGGTAGCCGCCCAGGGGACTCACGCTACTGCTGCTGGTCTTTGTGGATGCCGGAGGGACTCATACCACTTAGTGCTTCTGCTGGGGATAGGTGTAGCTGCCGGGGGACTCACGCTACTGCCATTGGTGGCTTATTGGCTCTGTCAAGTGCGGGACGGTCTTTGTTGATGATTGGTTGGCTTTGGAGTCTTGAGCTTTGCTTGGTAGGATGGGGCTTTTACTTGCTAGGGAGCGGGCTTTTGCTTGCTAGGGAATGGGCTTTTGCTGGTGCTTTGGCGGCCGGGCCACTGATCTTGGTGCGCCTTGCTGGGGAGACTAAAATAGATACGGACTCTTCTGTCTCGGTTTTGGCTGAGGGCCAGTCTTCGAGGGTTGATGAGGCTCAGTTGATCATTGTACCTGCGGGGGACACAACACTCCAAGCACTACATCTGACTATGCTACTCTGTTAGCAAATATTAAACTACGTTAGCTTGTTTGCACGAGTCTGTCTATTATGGGAAAGAGGTGCAATTATTGTATCAAAAGCTTTACTTTGTCGGGTTTGTACATGAGATGCTGGGTTCTGTATCGGGTGAGTGTGTATAGGGGTACATATGGTAGGGGGCCCTCTCCCGTGCACTTACATAGGAATGTGGGAGGTGTATCGCAGCAACGGCGTGTCAGAGAGTGCTCTGGGAGCAGACTTGTCGGAACTTGGGATGTCTGATGCTAACCGGGTGTGTCGCCCGACAATCTGTGTCTGCTGGACAAGTTGTGTCGCACGACGGGATGAAGCTCGTAACAGGTCCCTTTTAAAATCTGGTCAGGCTTCACTTGTAGAAACTGCCCTTCCAGTAGGAGGAACCCAACAGCCCTAGTTTTGACAGACAAGTGATTTTTGTGGTCAAGGTTGGAACTTTCAACTGCAATGGAGCATTACAACCAAGAAGTAGCTTCTCGGGAGTATCAATTTCGTCAAGATTTCCTCGAAATTTCACATTATCACCGGAGACATCATAGGGGGCTCATTGATGGGAGGTATGGTATGCCATGTCTTTGGTCGTTGAAGGACTGGAGGATTGACTGGGAGTTGATCCGGGCTGCATCCTGCTTTTGGGATTCGGAACGGCATGTCTTTACTCTGTCATATAATGATCTGACACCCACCATAAAGGACTTTAGGGCATTGACTGGCCTGAGTGGGTCGATTACTGTAGCATTCCCACGGGACAGACGATTGATTGTGGAGCAGTTATCAGACTTCCTGCGTATGCCATCGGACCAGGTGCCATCAATGATTCTGGGTGGTGAGTTCATAGACTTGACTCGGATGGCTATATTGCGCTTATCTAGTCCTGAGCTGTTCGACCTTTCCACGTCTCTGGACATGTTTATGCTTCTTAGCTTGTCGGTTCATTATTTCTGTGGGTACATCGGAGTCTGTCCGGGCACATTGCTGGAGATTGTCAGGCAACTCAGAGGCGACCGAGGTGTGGACCTTCGTCAAATCTGTTCTGGGCAGGGGGAGATGGACATTGCACCCTTGCTACTGGCTGAGACTTATCACGGCCTTGTTAGGCTAGCAGGGGGATTAGGCTTCATGGGTGCGGGCAGCCCCAATTTATTGTCTTTGTGGCTTTATGAGAGGCTACGCTTGATCATGCCACTTCCAGCGGGTCAAATTTCTATGCCTTGGGTGAAGGGGCAACGCAGAGTGCTGAGGGATGCGGCCGCTGACAGCTGGCAGAGGAGATTGACGCGATATGGGACAGCTGATCTGAACTTCTGGATACCCGGGTGGAGGTTACAGACTATGAGGGACATTCAGGATGGGTCAGTGGTAGTCCGGCTGCCAGGCTTGCATGTATCTTCATTCTGTATCCCATCATTGGTGAGTAGGCAGTATAGGTACCCTCAACAGATTGTTCGAGCTTTGAGGGAGAGGTTGACGACTGATGCTGTCCCGATAGTTATGACCGAGCCCCAGACTATGCAGTTTTTCAGCAGATCCTTTCTGGAGGATTTCTTTACCACTCGTACACTTCTTCGGCAGTCCAGAGGGATTACATTCTTGACCACAGAGTATTTGATCTGGTATGAGGAGCAGCAGGGTCCTGTTCAGTTAGCAATAGAGGCTCGCCGTAGGGAATATTTAGGAGCAGACTAACCGACCAGCTGATCTTTCAGAGATACCGAGGCCCACGTGAACCCAGATAATGTTACCGGCGATGCTGCTGAGGACTATCGGAGGCAAGAGATTTGGAGAGCTGATCTGAGGGATGATCCGGAAGTGGTAGCTCACAGAGAGGCCTTGAGACAAGAGAGGATTGCTAGGGCTGCTTTGAGGGAGACTGGTCTGATCGAGCCACTGACACGCGTTATACCTGAGCTGGGACGAGCTCAAACCGACTTGTTTGACATTCCTAGGCCAATGACCTCCCGGGGACCGAGGAAAAGGAAGAACAGAGATGCGAGTTCGGGAGCGGGTACGAGCTTCTAGACACTTTTCTGAGAGATAGGAGACTCTATTTTTTTGTACTTTGAGAGAGAGGTTTATTTGTATGGAGCATGAGTATCCCTTGATTACTTTAATGCAGACGAAATATATGTTAGCACTTAAAAATTCATTGCTCTCTTTTTTTATTCGCTGCAAGTTAGTTGAGTCAAAAGCAGGCCGTGCTTGAACTCATCAACAAGAATATTAACTCAAAATGAACCTTTGAAAAGCCTTGGAACTGTAATCAAAACACATTTTGGCATGATTTTGAGGTTTTGCAGCATTTTAGACCGAACCACAAGTGGTTGCCTATGTTCCCCTTTTCTAAAGAGAACTAAAGGGCTCAGGTCTCCGTAGTTCGACTCAATCAACTTTGGTGTTTAAAGAAAGGGGAAGACAGAAGGGGGACATGGTGCAACCCTGTTTTTTTACCTAGAATGCCCTTTTTTAGGGTTTTCGGCCTAGATGGGTATATTCTTTTAGCACCTGGCGCATCCCTTATTTTTGCATGGACTGCCTTTTGGGAGGTTTTCAGTCTCATCTGGGATAATTTTTATTGCGCCTTTATTTTCATTTTTCTCTTCTTTTTTTATTTATTATTTTTTTTATACAGAGGGGGAAAAGACTCGATCACACGTAATACCACCTCAACTTGTCTCCGTTGATGGGGTTCAAAAATGGGTTACCATCTAAATCTGCTAGCTGCATTGCTCCTCCGGAGAATATCTTCTTCACTAGAAAGGGTCCGACCCAAACAGGTGCCCACTTGCCCAATGAACTACTCTGATTCGAGGGCTTCATCTTGAGAACTAGATCACCAACCTTGCTGTCCCTGGTGTAAGTACCCCAATCTGGATCACCCCCTTTCAAACACACGGGAAACACCGCAGACTCATCAACGTAGTCTCGGAGACCTCTCTCACTCAAAACCCTCTCAAAACCCTCTCAAACCCCCAACCAAACCAAGGGAGGAGCCTTCCTGGGATAAAAAGGGACAAAAGGACCTTTTAGGAATTTTCAGGAAATTGGGAAAGCAATATTGATCCGTACGGACCACTTTGCTGTCATAATTACTGAATCCCCTTAAAGTCCACAATATTCCCTCAAATCCCGGAAGAAATGATTACCCAAATGCATGGTTGGTCCGTACGGACCTCTTTGCATGCTGAGTTGGTCCGTACGGACCTTCTTGCATGGGGGACATCATCATTCCGTAATATTCACCATCATTGCGAGATTCCCTCAAATCGAGGAAATCCAAAATTGCGGATAACCAAGAAGGTCCGTCACGGACCTCTTTGCTCCGAAATTTTTACTATAAATAGAGGGCTCCCCCTCCTCATTTTCAGACACCTCCCTCTTCTCTCTTCCTCCCTTAGCCTTGGCTCCCCTCTAAGTCCTCTCGAGGCACTCCCGGCCCCTTTCGGATCCTTCCGAGGCCTTAGAGCTCCCTTGTGGTGCTCCGAAGCCTCCCGAGCGCTCCCGAGACGCTCCGCGCTGCCCGAGGCACTCTCGAGGTACTCACTGAGGCCCCTCGTGGTACTCCGAGGCCTTGCACAGTCTTTCCACGGTGTCCGGCTCTTTCCGAGTCAAGCCGACGATCCCAAATCACGCCGAAACTCTGCCCAGTGACTCCTGCCACCACAACGCACGCCTAACCTCGCCGAGTGATCCCGATGATCCCCACGCACGCCGAACCTCTCGCCCGAACGCAGCCTACAACCTCAACTCACGCCGAAACTGCGTCCGCGGACAACCGGTCCCTCCCGAAGCAATCCCGATCCGTGCGGAACGCTACTCCGACCTCAAACACTATTCCCCGGCGGAAGACAGACACGAACCAACATTGGTAAGGCTTCCTTCCTATACTATTTCAATACATTTCCATACATAGCATACAATGTAGACATCCGATCTGACATGCATTTTTAAAAGCACACAAACACACACACAACATTTAAAGGATATTAGGGGTATCCGAAAGACTCGTTTTACGAGGCTACTCGGGTGAGCTCTAATATTCTAATATTCTCTTCCAGGGGAGTCATCGACCTCCGAACTCAAAATCTCATCACACAAAAACAGTTTAAAATTATCTTTAAAGCGATGCCTTTCAATGTTTTGGGCTTAATAAAAACGGCGTGGCGACTCTACAAAAACAAAAACGGCGAGACACGTCGCCCCAACGCGAAAGACGCCGTATGCCTGGGGCCGCGAAGCCTGCTCGGATCCGGGTAATTTCGGTTGGCGACTCCGATTGGGGACATTTTGTTTTAAAAACTTTTAAACAAAACAAAAGATTTTTAAAACAATGATGAGGGTCAAACTTTCATTTTACCCCTTCCTTTAAGCATTGTGTGTGTGTGCACGTGCTTCGTTTTTATTTTACAAAAAAAAATAAAAATACAAAAAAAAATGCATCAATATACATACGTGCATACATTTAAAATTCTTCAAAAACTCCTATTTTACTCGGAAAAAGAATTTTAGAGACCGCACACTACGCGCCTTGGCTCTTTGCCTCGATTACACCGCACTCTACTCACACCGTCGCCTCGGTTACACCGCACGCTACGCGCCTTCTTGCCTCGGATACAGCTGCACACTACAACCCTCGGCCGGAGTGGTCTCGGTTGCGATCCGTTAGGTCTTCCTAGGCCTCTTGGACGCGCACGGGATCATTCCAAACATCCCATCCTAGCCAAGCGTCAACCCACGCACGTTTGAGTCTTGAGTCACACTCTGTCCGGACTTCGGTTGGTTTTTACCCGGCCCGTGTCATACGGCTGGATACATATACCATGCCGGCCATTTTTCGAGTCAAGGCTCGGAACTCAAGATCCCTTGCGCAAGCGAAGCGATGAAAGGTCATGCTAAAATCTTGACACGATCTTGATTTCGAAGCTACACCTGAGACGATGTTCCGTCCCGGATATACATCCATGCTCGCATGACACCATGTCATCACGCCTTTGATACGTCGGCCATGACGATATGACCCGGCCAACGCCTAACGTCACGGATCCCTTGCGCAAGCAAGGCCAAGAAGAAGGTCATGCCGAACTCTTGACACGATCTTGACTCAATGGCGGCTCGGTTCACTATTCACATAGCTAACGCATCAAAACAAACATGACTGAGCTCGGTCCTTAGGTTCGATTTTTCTTTTAGGCCGGTGGAAACCGCTTGCACTATAGGACCCTCGCACAGGGCCGTCCACCCTGGGATGTCGAAATACGGGTGCAAAACGAGGGCTTATAGCCGCACGAGATGGTCTCCACTCGACCCGGGATCTAGCATAGTTGCGAAAAACAAGAGAGCAATCTTTTCCAACCTACCTAGGATTACGAGAAAACATGTTTTAAGTAAATTAAAACAACAAAAAAAAAAACAAAAAAAAAAAGAAACGGAAACCGCATGCCACGTGAGCTTTCCCCTTTTATCCTGTTAGGCCATTCCCGTGTCTAAACCTTGCCCATCACCCTCCAAATAACCGAGAGTGGTTGAGAATCCCCGGAAGCCGCCTTTTCGCATCGAGGTCACAAGGTCCGATAGCCCTTCCAGCTCAGCGGTCCGCACCGTCCAATACTCCCCATAGACGGATCAACGGATAACGGTGAGGGAAACGGAACCCCGCCACTAAGGAGCCTCCAGACAATGGAGGAGGTTCTCGCGAGCCTTCGAAACCATCAAGAAGCGCCAAGAGGAACAAAGCAAGCTGGATCGTAGACACTCGCGTCTTCGAGGAACGAACGCAGCTTCCCAACCCGATGGAACCTTTGTTCTCATAGAAGACGAAGACATACCAGCTCCCGGTTTCTCAAAGCTATCAACAGTCCCGCCTCCGCCAAGCTACGAGATCCCAGCAACGCAGCGCCTCTCGCTCAAAGCTCCCCTTAGGCGTCGGTCCCAAGCCGGCTCAGGACATGCCCGCCTCGGCACGATCGCTTCCCGGCTGCACATCAAGCTCATTACCAACAAAGACACATACGTGCTGCTCCGCCGCATCCCAATGCATCTCGCAGTATCCCCAGGATTCAATCCTTTGCCTCTATACGAGCCTCGCAACCACAATCAAAAGTCCCCATTCTTACCGGGGACAGGCATCCCGAGCGGATATCCCGACATCTCAAGTTTGCCACCCGCTAGTCTCGCCAATTGGGGCTAACGAATCGTTTCCCAGCCTCCCAAACACAACCCTTAGCGGACCCGGCAATCACGCCCTCAACTTCAACACCCGGGGGTATGGGTTGGTATACACTCGACTTCCTCCCAAAAGACTCCCGAATGGCGATCCCATCACCCAATCCACCTCCATCTTCGGTTTCCGTCCCCGAAAACGGTAACCCACCTCGCAAACCGATCCTCACATGGCCCCGGCTGATGGAACAAATGAAAGACATGCAAGGCAAGCTAGCTAGTTCTCGGAAGGACTCCCTCCCGCCTACCGATCCGAACAAAGTGGTCCCTCTCCTCCAAAGTTCGGGATGTCGGAAATGGAAAAGTTTGACGGAATGAATGCCCAAAACCCACATCGACACCTACGTCCCGGGTATGAGAGCCAAAGGGGCAACCCCTCAACAGATGGCGAGATCATTTTCAAGATTCCCTCAAATCCACAAAGACTAAGGTGGTTCCTCAATGTGAAGGCGAGAAAAACCGCTCCACGTGGGATCGAGATCGGTGAAATCTTCCCGGAGAAGTACCGCGCCAATCTTGAATGGGAAACAAACCGCCATGACACCCGCAAGCCACCGAACAAAAGGATGACGAACCGGTGGGCGAATTCTACAAAAGATGGAACCCCGGAAGCTAAGCGAGATAATGGATCCACTTTCCAAAGAAGAGCGAGATGGACATCTTCCATTCCTGCCTCAAGCCATCTTTGAGAACCTTGATCGGCCACCATTTCTACCCGGATCTCCGTGCCATGGTCAACGCCGGACAAAGTTTGAAAAGACTGCGAGTCTTCAAAAGGCAACGACATCCCCGCCTCATCTTACCGCTATCGAACAAACCTGGCAACTTCAACTCCTGCCCCGACCAAGGGAAAGGAAGAAGCCGGAACAGTGCACTACATTCGTAACGGAGCTCAAGTAAACCGCGATCAAGCGGCCCCAAAGAATAACAACCCCCTCGCTTCCCACAGTTCCGGCATTTAGATAACCTGGAAATGCCCTTGGGTCAAGTATTTGAGGCTTTGGTGAAGCGAAATCTTCTCAAACCACTCGAGAATTTCCAACCGAAGACTCTCAAGCCCAACATGGATATGGCTTGAGCAAACACTCGCGCCTTCCACAACTACCCCTGACCACACCACCGACAATTGCTTCGTACTCAAGCGAGGTGGTCCGGGGGCTCATTGAGGAGGGAAAATTGGAACGCCCTCGTGGTCCCAATACCATCGGAAATCCATTCCCAGGAACGACAGGGTAAACTCAATAGCCTTTGACGAAACTCCAAGCGAGAGCGGCACTCCTGCAATTTCGAAACCGTCGACATCTTTGTCCCGCTACGGCCCGGGAGCGTGAAACCGAGTCAAGAGATCTCGTGACCGGGAATTCCGACAAGAACGCCCGGGCGGCCACCGTCTCCCTACGATCTTTGCCCCGGCAGAGGCATACAAATGGATGGATCGAACGTTCCCCCAGACGAGGCGAGTCCAACGGTAGCACGGGAAGCGGTTTAGCCTTCACGAGACGATGACTTGCCAATATGTGAGAATCGGCACAACGAAGCCCTCCTCATCCTCATAAAAATAGAGATGTTCTTCCTCCCGAACGTCTTGATTGATAACGGCTCCGCGATCGACATCATCGCTTTAAGCACCTTTGAAACGACTCCGCATCGACCGTTCTCGATAAGGCCTTCACCTCGGGTAATTTCGAGCCTACGACTCCACCGCACGACCAATCGTAGGAGTCATCAATTTGAGGATCCAATTCAGACGTACAAGCTAGTCGGTAGAGTTCCAAGTCGTGGAAATCAAACCCAACCTTCTTCTGCTTTGTTGGGACGGCCTTGGATACATCGAGATGAAAGCAGTATCATCTACTCTTCACCAATGCGTGAAATTCATCAATGCCAATGGAGCGATCGAAGTGATCCGCGGAAGCGGTGCAATGGCAAGTGCTTGGCCGGCAAGCTATGACCCGAGAAGAAGGTCCCGACATGACCGAATACTCTTCTCCCAGGATGATTCTCCTACCCTGTCCCGCTACGAAGTGGATCCTTACATCCACGCTCTAAGCCGCAGCAGGCCGGGAAATTGAAGAACTCATGGGTCGGGATGACAACTACGATATATGCGGCTTGTGAAGAATGCTTGAGAGAGGATCAAGAGATGGATGCCCTAATGGAGATTGATCGAGGAGTAGACCGCTTACTTCGCCGAAAACCCTCTTGCAAACCGGCTCATCACCGATCCCCGTACAAGACAACCCTCTAGCCGACACTCTCGGATCTTACGGGGACGGCCATCACGGCTTAGTTCAATTCAACATTCCGGTGTCCGACACAGACGAACAGTGGCGCAACCTCCTCCAAGGCTTAATCGGGGAAGGAGATATAGCATGCCCGCTCGAATCGAGACATTGTGAACGTCGTCAAGCAAAGATCCCGAGATAAAGAGGCGAGATTCTATGAAAGTGATCAACATCGGCAAGAATCAACTCCGAGATCGGCCAATGCTTCGCCCTCCTAGAAGTAGCCCTCGGCGACTTCTATCATCAAAAACCCCCAGGGTGGTGGCAACACTAATGGAGGGACATCATCGGGGAGCGGCCAAAAACCTCCGCGATCTGGGTTTGAAATCGAACCACATGCAAGCTACTTTCCGGGACTCATGCCAAGGGAAGATTGGCCACCCGAACCCGGCACCACTCCCTCTAGAGCTACGGCCATCAAGGAGTAATGAAGCTGGTCCAATCCCTCGTCGCCTATAGTCTAGCTTCGAGTCTTGTTATACGTGTATTCACATCTTTTGAGTCTTTTGACGGCTTTACGCCCGGCGATTGTGAATCTTTGGTCAACAATGTACGATCTTCACGCTTTCAATAAAAGGTCCGACCTTCCTAAAAATTCATTTCATTGCATCTTTAACAAATGATGATATTAACTAATCAAAATAAGTTAATAACAATTCATCTATACAAAAAAACACATTAATTAAATAAATGCATCAAGCAAACATTTAAGCATGTTGTCAAACGAGAGAAAAACCGGGCCCAAGGCTGAGAAGGTTTTAATCACAACGATTTGCAAGATTCTTTGAAGAGCGAAAGAGACGCAAGTCGACGCCATTTCCGGCACAAACCGGATCTTCCAATACCTCAAGAGCGGGAAACCACCTTCATGAACAAGGAAGACCCACACACGAAGGGGTCAAAACCAAGAGCATCATGGCCCTAAAACGCCTTGCCTCTCACTTCGTCATCCTCGGGGACATGCTATACAAGAAACGCTACCACGGGCCACTCCTACGGCTGCGTCGGCCAAGAAGAAGCAAGCAAGTTCATGAGCAGAAGTCCACAATGGGGCTTGCGGTCCCCACATGAACGCGAGCCACGATGCAAATCATTCTCGGGATGGGCTACTCTTGGATCTCCATGGAGGCGGTGCATCCACTTTGTCCGGAAAGGCTGCGACAAGTGCCAAGCGGTTCTCCAACCTCAATCATCTACCTCCCCACGATCTCTCTTGCATGACTACACCTTGGCCCTTTGCCACTTGGGGAATTGACGTCATCGGGAAAATCGCTCCGCCCGAGCGGCAACGGTCACGAGTTCATCTTAGTAGCCATCGACTACTTCACCAAATGGGTCGAAGCCAAGTCCTACAAGGTACTCGCCTCCGAGAAGGTCGCGCATTTCCTCAAGGAAAACATCATATGCCGATACGGCATCCCAAATGAGGTCATATCGAGACAATGGTTCACACTTTGAAGGGAATTCGACGAGGCTGGCCGAATTCAAGATCACACGTCACAAATCTTCTCCCTACCGGCCACATGAAACAAACGGCGCCGTGGAAGCGGCAAACAAAACCCTCGAACGGATCATCCGAAAATGACCACCCGAGGACGAGATTGGCCCGAGAAGCCGCACCTTGCACTTTGGGGCTACCGCACATCGATCGGAACGACCACGGGAGAAACCCCATTTGCCACGACGTACGGGATGGAAGCGGTCCTTCCCATCGAGCTAGAAATTCCCTCACTCCGAGTCTTTGTGGAAAATGACATCAACTTGAAGTCGAATGGCTCCGAAGCCGACATGACGAATTGGCTCGCTAGACGAGCGACGACTAAAGGCCATTGAACACGTCCGAGCCTATCAAAGCGGGATGGCTAGAGCTTTCGACAAGAAAGTCAAATCCCGAGACATCGTGGGAAGGCGACCTTGTACTCAAAGAAAAGCCTCCCACTCGAACCAACCCAGCTGGGAAAATGGGAACCCACATGGATCGGCCCTTTCGTGGTTCAAAAGATCTTCTCGGAGGCGCCATGAAGGCTAACAGACCTAGACGGCAATCCCTTCATGAATCCAAATAACGGAAGCAAACTTCGCAGATACTTCGCCTAAAGAAGAACAATCAGGCATCTTCTTGGCACTCCATGTAGTGTCGAACTACGCACTGAGCCCTCTAGTCCTGGGGAAACGTAGGCAACCTTAATTGGTCCGGCCTAAAAATACACAAAAAGTCAAAAGTTTGAATGTTAATCAAGACCTCCATCAAGCTACGCACTTTTCAAGAACACGCCCCAGCAGTCACCTTGACCAAGTCAAACGACGGCGGCAACATCAAAGGACATCCGAGGGTCACTCAAACATCAAACGACTGACTCATATCCCGCTTCCAAGCCGTGGGCTTGTCTTCGCCCTCACGCGCTTCAAAAAAAAAAAAAAAGAGCTCGAGCAAGGGCTCACAAAAAAAAAAGAGCTCGAGCAAGGGCTCACAAAAAAAAAACAATAAATAAAAGAAGCTCAAGCAGAAGCTGCGAAATTGAGATCAAGAGCCCGACGCCAACAAGAGGCAAGGAAGCTGCGAAAAAGACCGTCAGAACGACTTGGTCAAGTGGAGCATTCAACCTCTCGCCCAAGCACAAAGCTCTCAAGCAAGGGGATTGCCGTCAGTGGCCTGCATCGTCACCCGCGAATGCAATGTAAAAGTCCAAAGATGGACGCCGACAAAGTGCACAATGTAGCAAAGGCAAACAAGAGATCTTGCGTCTCGACAAAGCTTTAAAAGTAAATCACAAATCACTAACGGTTACAACATTTCTTGATGAGTTCAAGCACGGCTCTACTCTCAAGTTCACAACATGCTAAAAGACAACTTTAATACATTTAACTAATAATGTGTTTGCAATGCAATGAATGGATACCTAGGAGGTCATTCCGCGCCATCTCGCGCTGTCCCTCGCCATTCTTTCCTTTCTTCCTCGTCCCCGCGAGTCTTCTTTCGCTTCACGCAACCAACTCGCGTCTCGCCCGAGATCGGGGTCCTCCCCGTGAGTCAAACAATCCAAGAGCTCTCGTGGCTTCATTCGCCCGTGCTTCGGCTCTGGATCTCCTCCTCGCGAGTCCGTAAAAGAGGACCTCTCCCCGTCGCCTGGCCAACTCTAGTCTCGTAGTCAAACAAAGTGTCTCCCGTCACATCCAAAGTGGTCGACTGTGCTTCGAACTCCTAAGGCAATAGCTACTACGGCAACCGGGTCCTGCATCGCTACACGCCTCGCTTCCAAGACCACTCTGGGATCGCCCCAACACGCCGCTCATACCAAAGCCGATACCGAGTCGTCAATACAACGCTCCCCGACGTCTAAGGAGTACCACAGAGGGAAAGCGGAATACTTCCATACCTCGTAAAATACAAGAAGGCACCCGAAGCCGCCATACAAAGAGGAACTACCTCCGCAGTAGCAAGGTCATCCCACTCAACAAAGGCTCCCGCTTCATCCCAAACCGCCGGAAACAAGCGACGGAATATAGAAGGAGGACCAAGACAAACCCTGAACTCGACAACGTAGGACCCTTCCCGCAAGATCCTCCGGTCTCAATCCTCCAAAGGCGGAACCCACCAAATGATCCGATGCGTACTAAGCCGTGCCATCCATCTCTCCCAGCGGATCGATCCATATCCAACACAAGAGGTCGCCGAGCAAATGACTCACCCAAGCAAACGACGCTGGGAGCCTCTGGGCATGGCCTCGAAGTCTCTCTCGCAGCCTACACAAGGTGAGCAAAGCGGGGCTTCCCCTCTCATGAACGATCCCCTGCCGCGACTCTGCCGCATACCACGAAGAGTCTCCCCAAAGACCAACGGGACAATATCCTCTCCACTCAAGCGGCTCCTACCACATCTAGCAAAGCGCCATCACAAATGCCAAGGAACCGACTCAGTAAAAGCGTCGCCATCACGCACAAGGCAAATACATCCCAAGAGACGTCACTCTCATCATCAACCATGAACCGCTCCGCAGCTCGTAAATGTCGATATGACCCGAATCAAGGATCATGCCCTCGCACTTCTTCCAACGAAGTACGAAGAAAGTCCGCAAGCTTCACGCTCACAAAGAACACCACCAATCAAAGGAAGCGAGATGGCCTCCACCTCCCGGGTCCTCCAATCAAAGCCCGAAAATCCTCAAAAGTGGGCACCATTTCATTATAGGAGAAACAAGACACGTGCCTCCTAACATCCTGCAACTTCGCTGCCGCCCGCAACAAATCCCAATCAGAACCAACTCCTTAAAAGACCAAACCGAGCAAAGACGAAACCTACCTCGAAAGCCCGTCTTCGATGCCTCATACGGCGCCGCATCCACGTTTTCAACCGCTCAAGGAAGTGTGCTTGCCTCTCTCCGCGAAAGCCTCGGCAAAATTCTAGGGACGTACGAAGAATCCATGGCAAAAATGGAGGTTCCTAGAGAAAATGGGGAAGAAAGCTCGAAAATGGCCGCAAATGGGGAAATGAGGAAGCAACTGCACACCGTAAAGCATTTATGTCCTTCCCAGCAAGGTTGGTCCGCACGGGACCTCTTGCATGCTAAGTATGTCCGTACGGACCTCCTTGCAAATGTAACTCCATTTCCCCAAAGAAACAAGACATAAAGCCACCGTCCTCAAAGAAACCTTGCTCCAAATCGCCTAAACACCGGCCAAAGCCATTCCCTATGAACATACACTACCCACAAACACACTCTCACCACGTGGCATGTACAAAAATAAAAATAATAATAGCAACAATTTCTAGGACAAATCCCGGAATCACAAAAATGACATTACATCTTAAAATAAAATACCGTTTGCCATGCAAATACGTGTGTTTTATTACAGTACCCATAAATGTCTGTTGCTAAACAAAAAAAGAGGGATATGAAAAGAGGGAAAGCAAATGAATACTAATCGAATCCTCGATCATCATCTCGCCGAGGTCCTCCAAAGAAAAGTCGGGCATCCCAAATAACTCGCCCGTCACATCCTCGTCGCCGAATACCGAGCACCCGCCCGAGGCTCCCACGAAAAGTACTCGGAAGGATCAAATCCGGCGAAAGGATCAAAGAAAGAAGGCTCGAGGAACCCTCACCCCGCGCGCCATGCGGAGGCATGAACCGATAAAAGGGCTGCTCCCTCGAAGGCCCCGCAGCCTCCCGAAGATGTCCCGCATCCATGCTATGCCGCCCTCAAAGGTCCCTCCCGCTGCGGCTCCGCCGGCTCTAGGCGGAGGAACGTCTACGCAGTGCCTCGAAGGCATAGGCTCGTACGCCGGCACGCGTCGCGAAGACCGGCAAGATATCTTCGAAGCCATCTTCTTCGCAAACGACCTCATCGCCACGTAACGGCGAGTCAAGATATCATAGGCTCTCCCCGGACTCCGCACCAACAAGCACCAAGGAAACGCTCAAAGAATACAGCTTATACTCAACAACAAAAAGAGAAAAATACGTAAAAGATGCCAAGATGGAAAAGAGTCGGCACACTCACCGATCTATCTAGGTCCACTCGTATGCAAGCAGAGCTCGCTCCGGAACGGCATGTACACCCTCCTCCTCGATCCGTCCCCGCGACGTACGTGAAATCCGGCCCCGCATCGAATCCTCTGGGAGCTCGCGGCGCCCTCTCTCTCGCGCTGGCACTCGCGGCGTCCTCGCCTTCCTCTTCACGAAGGCCCCGTACTCCTCTCCATACAAGATTGAACTCCTCGGCGCCGACACCGCCAAGGTACCTCTCGAAATCGAGCACGTCCATGTCTCCGGAATCAAGCATCCCAAAGGGAGGGTCCTCTGAGCCACGAAGCACACCGGGCCATGCCGCGTAAGACCCGCTCCCCTGTGTACATGACGTCACAAGTCAAGCCCCGCAAAGATCTTCCGCCGCTGTCACCTCCTGAGCCCCCTCAAACTCATCCCCTCATACCGAGCCCACGGGAACAAGACGAACCCCTCCGGCTATCCCTCTCCGTGACGCTTCCCGCACATCCCCGTAGGCGATGGTGAGCTTCCCCGCCGGTCCTCCTCTTCCTCGCCGTACGAGCCCACCCTAGATAGCAGGTACGCAAAGAATGCCCTGGATCTCTATCCCACGGGAAGCACCGGAAAACCTCATAAAACCACACTCGTGACAAAAACAGAAGGCTCGGTGCAAAAGAAAACGGAGAAAAGACAAGTTGCTAAATCAAAAACAAAGAATAAACTCATACCTCCAAAGCAAAGTCAAAACAGCTAACGAATCACACCCCTGGCTAAACCGGTCCAAGGAGAAGTAGAGCTCAGCCCAAGCCTCGCTCGCCCCAAGCAATGTCGCACCCTATCCAGTCAATCAAGCTCTCCAACAAAGCAAAGGGAGCCGCGGTCGCGTGGTTCGAGAACAAAGTCTCTGACAACAAGCGCATACCACAAAAAGGAGCGCGCCAACCGCTCCGCGTCACCCGGCCGGTACCCGGATGTAGGCCCCAATGCGGCCGTAATCTTCACCTCCACGTCACTATACAAACATGCCCAGCCCTCGCGAGGACGAGGCTCAAAGCCCAGCAGCCTCAAGACCACATCATCGGAGATCATATCCTCCACCGCACCGCCCTCCTTTCAAGGAAAGCCCGTGATCGCAAAGAAAGTCGGTAGGCGTCACCGTCACCTCTCCCCCGGCTCGATGGAAGGTGTGGGTGGTATCCCACCGCACTCGTAAAGGCCAAGGAAGACACTCTTGTTCTTCCTCGTGTCGACACTCCACTGTGTTCTCAACGAACACACCTGTGCCGTAAGCATAAACCAGCCTCCTGGACTCGGCCTACCGTCCACGGAAATATCAGCATCCGCCGCCATAGCCAACAATGCCTCGAGCGATCCCCGAAGTCTTCATCCTCTTGGCCTTCCCGCCATAAGCCCCGCATCCCGCAGTAAACACAAAGAAAGGTACGTCAATCACAACATTTCTTAATATAAAACAAAGGCACATATAACTCCGTCACAAAACACGCCACACATTGCACATATTTTTCACATATATCCCGTCACAAAACACGCCACACATTGCACATATTTTTCACATATATCCCGTCACAAAACACGGCACACATTGCACATATTTTCCCCACAAAGTCCGTCACCCAAAACATGGCACACACGGCACGACACATATGCATAACACATTTTTCAAAAACCCGTCCCTACACGGCACACACTTTCAGACAAAACCCGTCACAAAACACGGCACATGTCACATTTTTTCACAAAAATTATCACTACACGATAATTTTTCTCATAATGTACATACATAAATAGCATATGGTACAACACACCAAAGCATGCATTTCATTAGAGAAGCACTTTATTTTCACAAATAAAAGCTAATCTACACATTTCTGCACAAAATACACATACCCACAATTTTCACATGTCCATTTTCAACAATTCATCAAGAATTTCACAAAAAAGGCATAAAAAAATAACAAAAAAAATTCAAAAATGCGAAAAACTAAAACCTAGTTCTAGCATTCAAAAATTCGAGCAGGGAATCAAAACGGAATCGCATTTCTTACCTCCCCGACGTTCATGGAGCGACGATTGTGCACCTCCGGATTCGGATACAAAACATCCGGGTTCTTCGAAGATGGAACGAACGAAATCCAATTCCTTTGAAGCTCCATCCGTTGCTCGACCACCTCGATCAAGGCTGACGACGACTCCTTCGAGATCCCTCCGCCATTGCAAGCAATTCAAGCTAAGAAAATGGAAGATTTTGGACAAAAATGGAGTTTTCTCTTTCTCTCTCGCCCGGTTCACGACCGGAAATGGGAAATGAAGAGGTTGCCTCGGAATTTAAAACCCGGCCAAAACCTGGGAACCGCAAAAAGCCAAACTGGTCCGTACGGACCTCTTTGCAACCAGGTTGGTCCGTACGGACCTCTTTGCAAGGGGTGGCCAAATTACTTTCCCCGCCCTTATAATCTTTGCCCCCGGCCGTCCTAAGGCCTTTTCCAAGAAATCCAAGTGCGTAATGGTTCCTAACCCTTCAATTCAACCACCGGCCGTCAGTAAGACCGGTCCTCGCCCACTTCAACGGCACTTCAACCACTGCGGCCGCCGTAAGACCGGTCCTCGCCCACTTCAACGGCAATTCAACCACGGCCGTCGCCGTAAGACCGGTCTCGCCACTTCAACGGCAATTCAACCACGGCCGTCCGTAAGACCGGTCTCGCCACACCAACGGCAATTCAACCACCGGCCGTCGGCGTAAGACCGGTCTCGCCACTTCAACGGCGAATCAATCCACGCCGTCGTAAGACCGGTCTCGCCCACTTCAACGGCAATTCAACCACCGGCCGTCGCCGTAAGACCGGTCTCGCCACTTCAACGGCAATCTAATCCCCGCCGCCAGTAGATCTCCGGTCCTCGCCCACTTTAACGGCAATTCAATCTCCCGTCGCCGTAAGACCGGTCCTCGCCACTTCAACGGCAATTCAATCCCGGAGCCAACACCGTAAGACCGGTCCTCGCGCCACTCCAACGCAATTCAACCAACGCCCGCTCAACGGCAATTCAAGAAGGAGCCAACACCTCCCAAGACGAATATCAAGGCGCAAGACGCTCCAAACGCTCAACGACAACTCAACCACTGCCTCAAAAGAGGTCCGAAGTCATCTTCCCAACAGTAAAAGGGCCCCTACAAGGTCACGCATCCCCAAAGCAATTCAAGCACCGGCAGTCAGATGTAAGCCCGAACTTCGCCCACTTCAACGGCAACGCAAGCACCGGCCATCAAAGTAAGCCCGAGCTCCTCCCCAACAAGTCGAAAGGGAAGTCATACAAGGCTGCATATCCTCAAAGACTGCCATCATCCTTGCCCACTCAACGGCAAAACAAGCACAAGAAGGAGCCAACACCTCCGAATACAAGTCCCAAGGCACGAAGCGCCTCCAAAACGCCAAATGGTGAAGCAATCACCGGCCGTCATCCTTGCCCAATTCAACGGCAGCTCAAGCACCGGCAGTCATCGTAAGTCCAACCTTCTACTCAACATGCAAAAACACAAAGGCATCTACGCCAAGCACAAGGCAGCCACGCCTCCACAATCGCGGCTAGAAGACGATTCAAAGTCCTCGCGCATTACATCAATCGCGCGGCTAGAAGACGATTCAAAGTCTCGCGCATTACATCAATCAAGGCTAGAAGACGATTCAAAGTCTCGCGCATTACATCAATCGCGGCTAGAAGACGATTCAAAGTCTCGCGCATTACATCAACCGCCGCAAGACGATTCAAAGTCCTCCAAAGCCGTGGCACCAACCGCCGCCGTAAGACGATTCAAAGTCCTCCAACAGTGGCATCAACCGCCGCCGTAAGACGATTCAAAGTCCTCCGCCGTGGCACCAACCGCCGCCGTAAGACGATTCAAAGTCCTCCGCCGTGGCATCAACCGCCGCCGTAAGACGATTCAAAGTCCTCCAACCGTGGGCACCAACCGCACCGAAGACGATTCAAGTCCTCACACTATCTCCGGCCCTAAGGCCTTAAACCACCCGATTAGGAAATTCGTAAAATTTCCATCCCAGTGACGCCACCATGTCCTCACAATTGACCTCGGCGGTCACCACATCTCAGGACACCACCACGTCTCTACCACCGACCTCGCGGTCACACAACACTTCAGTGGCACCACCACGCCCACATGCACTCACAAATTCACGACCTCCGAACTACGACTGTGCTTGATTCCCGCCGAGATACGTAGGAATCCTATCACAGGGTCTCGGCCATCGACCTATACCCGGGCCACCTAGGACACCACCACGTCCTTCCCATCGACCTATACGGTCACCCAGACACCACCACATCTCACCACCGACCTCGGCGGTCACACAACACTTCAGTGGCACCACCACGCCCGCATTCACAAAACACTCTCCCCACACCCGAACTACGACTGTGCTTGATTCCCGCCGTGGATACGTAGGAATCCTATCACAGGTCCAAATTTATCGACCTAAACGGTCACACAAAAGGACACCGCCACGTCCTCACATTGACCCTCACTCTGGCCACTTCCTCTCCCAAAGACGCGATCCGCATTAGGACCCTTATCTTATCGGCGACCCCACTTCTTTCATAAGTGACGCTGCCGAGGGGCTTCTGTAAGTACCCCAATCTGGATCACCCCTTTCAAACACACGGAAACACCGCAGAGCTCATCAACGCAGTCTCGGAGACCTCTCGCACTCAAAACCCTCTCAAAACCCTCTCAAACCCCCAACCAAACCAAGGGAGGAGCCTTCCCGGGATAAAAGGGACAAAAGGACCTTTTGGGAATTTTCGTGAAATTGGGAAAGCAATATTGATCCGTACGGACCTCTTTGTTGTCATAATTACCGAATCCCCTTAAAGTCCACAATATTCCCTCAAATCCCTAAGAAATGATTACCCAAATGCATGGTTGGTCCGTACGGACCTCTTTGCATGCCGAGTTGGTCCATACGGACCTTCTTGCAATGGGGGACATCATCATTCTAGAATATTCACCATCATTACGTTGCATTCCCTCAAATCGAGGAAATCCAAAATTCGGATAACCAAGAAGGTCCGTACGGACCTCTTTGCTCCGAAATTTTTACTATAAATAGAGGGCTCCCCCTCCTCATTTTGAGACACCTCCCTCTTCTCTCTTCCTCCCTTAGCCTTTCTCGGCTCCCCTCTAAGTCCTCTCGAGGCACTCCCGCCCCTTTCGGATCCTTCCGAGGCCTTCCGAGCTCCCTCGCGGTGCTCCGGCCTCCCCGAGCGCTCCCGAGACGCTCCCGCGCTGCCCCGAGGCACTTTCGAGGTACTCACGAGGCCCCTCGTGGTACTCCGAGGCCTCGCTCGGGTCTTTCCACGGTGTCCCGGCTCTTTCCGAGTCAAACCGACGATCCCAAATCACGCCGAAACTCCGCCCGAGTGACTCGCCACCACAACGCACGCCGAACCTCTCGCCCGAGTGATCCCGACGATCCCCACGCACGCCGAACCTCTCGCCCGAACGCAGCCTACAACCTCAACTCACGCCGAAACTCGTCTCGCGGACAACCGGCATCTCCCGAAGCAATCCCGATCCGTACCGGAACGCTACTCCGACCTCAAACACTATTTCCCAGCGGAAGACAGACACGAACCAACATTGGTAAGGCTTCCTTCCTATACTATTTCAATACATTTCCATACATAGCATACAATGTAGACATCCGATACAGCATGCATTTTTAAAAGCACACACACACACACAACATTTAAAGGATATTAGGGGTATCCGAAAGACTCGTTTTACGAGGCTACTCGGGTGAGCTCTAATATTCTAATATTCTCTTCCCGGGGAGTCATCTGACCTCCGAACTCAAAATCTCATCACACAAAAACAGTTTAAAATTATCTTTAAACTGATGCCCTTTTTCAATGTTTTGGGCTTAATAAAAACGGCGTGGCGACTCTACAAAAAACAAAAACGGCGAGACACGTCGCCCCAACGCGAAAGACGCCAGATGCCGGGGCTGCGAAGCCTGCTCGGATCCGGGTAATTTCATCACCGGCGAAGGCCCTAGGCGTGATAGTAAGTATTTGTATTGTAGAGAGCAAATCAATTGACAAGAGTTTAGGGTCAAGAGAATGCATTTTTAAAACGTACCAGAATTGTGTGAATTATGCCTTGTATTTGAGACATAATGAGAAATGACGAGAAGGCATGACGAGCATAGATAGGAAAGCTCATTCTCTATGTCGTTTTTGGGACTTGCATAGATTTTACTTTGGGCCATATCCATTGGGCCTTCCACGGTACCCATGGCCGTACACGTTTTATACCGTTCAACGCCCAAGTAACATTGACACGAGGGTACTCGATGCCTACTCTAATGCCACACTGAATTCATCCATATTTGAATCAAATTAACATTTATAAATAATATTTATGCTCTAATTGTAATAATGAATTTGTTGTATTAGATTGACTAAAGATATGATATATGATATGTATAAACTTATTTTATATCTACATTTAAAATGTTATATCTTGTTAAATCTTATTATTTCTTTATTGTATAATAATTTCATTTAGATAAAAAATTGTAAATTAAATTTCATAATACATTAAAATAAACTATAAATAAAATTATAAACCAAAACGTAATTGGAAATAAAAATAACAATAATACTAAGTGATTCTCCTGTATTTCAATACTACTAGTATAATACTAAAAGACTAGCAAAGAAACATATTTATTACCTTTTTTGGAAAAGAAGACCAGGATGAAAATCTTTTTTAAAAATAAAAATAAAAAAGTGAGCTAGAGAAGCCCAGATCTGGGAGAATACATTTTACTATTTAGTTGTTTATTCTTTTGACGTATTTTACAATGTAAGTAGTGTAAATAGTAGCTCCAATAATTAACAGAGAGATAAGAAGAGGGACTGACATCAAAAGAGGGGACGAACAGAGGCTTCGGCCGGAGTTCTTGCGACTGACCTTGACCTTGAAGTATTGCAGGACCAAAAATTTAAGTGTTCAAGGTAAGCAACTGATTTTCTTTTTCCATTAAAGGGAAGCCCTATTATTTATTAGTTAGGGCTGAGGGCGTTGGAAGTGGAGTCCTAAAACAACACGAAAACGGAGGAGAAAAGGAATCCTAAATCATTAAAGAGTTTGGGTTGAGATCGAATTGCAAAACAAGGAGAAAAAGGAAAACAATTTTGGCCAAGAGAAGTTGCACGACTGTCCTAAGGAGCAACACACGGTCGTGCCACTACTGCAGAATAGTATCGTGGATTTTGCCCTATACGACCGTGCAACAAATAGGCGCACGACCGTGCCAATGCACGCAAAACACATCAGCCAGATTTGTTTCCTATTTCAACGAGATCTATTATACGAATAGGTTTAGGATTTTCTTGTACAACTATAAATAAATAGACACGACTTATAACATATTATAGCACGTATTTTAGAGAAAAATTAGTTTATTCCTGGCTTGACATCGCCCCCGAACGTACTTGATTTGTTCAAGGAATCGGATTAACAACTCCTTGTGTTTGTGAGTGTATTCTTCCATATATTGGTATGTGTGCTTGTGTTTGATTATTGACATTGATTGTGTGGGTATCACTAAATTTCCCAACAACTGGTATCAGAGCTTTGATCATTGATCCTAAGTTCATTAGTTGATTTTTTGGAATGCGTTCTTTGGGATTCCATGGAGCAATCAAGATGGGCAAATCAACCATTGAGAAATTCAACGGAATGAAATTCACGTTTTGGATGACGAGGATCACGCTATCTATATAGTAAGGAACTTCATCTTGCCTTGGGAGATAAACCTACAACCATGTCGAAGGGAGATTGGGAGACGCTAGATCGAAAGATGATTGGTGTGGTCAGATGCCCATTGATCGCACAAAACACGTTGGAGGCCAAGACAACGGTGGAGATGCTACAATTGTTGTCTGATATGTATGAGAAACCATCCAACATCAACAAGGTTCACTTAATGAGGATGTTCAACCTGAAGATGTCGGAGGGTATAACGGCAACAACTCATATCAACAGTTTCAAAGATATAGTGCACCAATTGAAATCTATCGGTATTACCTTTACCGATGAGGTGCAGGCTGTGATATTACTGTCATCGTTGCCCGATAGCTGGCATCCGATTGTCACGACGCTAAGTGCGTCAACAAACGAGCCACCATTGAAGTATATGCAATTCAGAGATTTCGTCCTTGGTGAGAAGTTATGAAGGAAGGGAAGGGAGAGACTTCAGCACATGAACTATGGGTGAAGAACGATAAAGGGAGGAGAGGAGAGCCGAGATCTAAGAAACATCCAGTCAAGTGCTTCAAGTGTAGTGCTAAGGGTCATATTAGTTATAATTGCCCGGAGAATGCTAACGAAGGTGACAGTCACACAGGACTCGCGGAGGAGTACATTGCAGATGTATTGTTCTTGGGAGAGAAGCAGTCGGATGAGGCTTGGGTGTTAGATTCAGGTGCGTCGTTTCACTCATGAAGTGGCTCGGATGAGATGGAGCAATACACCCCGCAATTCCAATGAAAAGCCTTGACAAAGGCTTGAGATATTCGTAGGAGAAATGTCGAGGACGAATTTAGTGATAGATTTGAGAGAGTTTTGTGTCTTCTTGTAGCAAAACGTGTGTAGGAGGCCGAAATACGAAGGGCACCTTGTATTTATAGGTATAAGTTACTTGATCACCAAGTTAGGAGTTACAAGTATGGAATAAATCAATCACATTAAGGTGAGAGATCTGAGTCTAGAAGGTTTTAGGAAGTTCACAATACAGTAAAGCCCCGATTTGGAGGAGTTGTTGACAATAAAGAGAACAAAGCGGCGAAGAAAAGTGAATCAGAGTCGAAACCAGCTGGTTGTCTCGCCCTAGACACGTTGTCTTGTGCGAGACAAGCATCACAGATTTTCTGTTTTGCCCTATCTAGTTATTTTGTTAGTCAGTTATATACAAACTAACGTAGTTAGTTATAAACCTAACGAAACTTGATGAAACTAACGAATCTTCATCAAAACATAAAGGCGAGATCAAGAGTAGTGTCATATGTGATGAGTTTAGAATGAGGTGTCTACACACGTGAGTCTTATGGGTTTTCCAGGGTCGAAATACTTGGAACATGGGTTTTTGTTCAGATGATATGGCTCCTAATCGGATCCTTCTTTATGAAGCCATAGCGAGACTCATCCATGACAATGGTGAAGTTTAGAGATTTCCAAAGTTTCAGATTTATGCGCTGGGTTTAGTGGTTAGCACTTAGCATGATCATGGCAGATGGTGCATCAGTTCCTTCACTTAACACTTACTCCGAGAGGAAGAACAAACCAAAAAATGGAGCCAAACAAAAGAAGAAATGTAACAGAAATGTTAAAAGTGGTTATATTCATATATTGGAAGACTTGATTCAGAATTTAGCCGACATGGCTGTCGGGCAAGCATTTCGATTGTTCAAACAGATGAAGTCACTCGAAATTAAGTTTATCTTGCCATCCTCATGGTTCGCTTGCATGCTGGTAAAGATGACCAAGGACTTCACCTAATTGAGACAATGTGTCACAAGGTTGCTAAAGGAATTGGTTAAATTCTTGAGGACAACAGGGTTAAATGGCGTGACTGTTAATGGAAACGGATAACGAAATTCCTTTTCTCTCCCTTGGTTGGATTGGATTCTATCTATCCCAATCTCAATTCTCTCTCATCTCAACCCTAAATTGGATTCTTCTCCAATTCTCTTGAATTTGAAATCTTGTTCATAAAACCTTCTTTGTCACGACCCCAACTCTAGGCACTGTTTAGGACGTGGAGCACGTGGGAATGGGGGTTGCACTTCATTTTCTTTTACTCATTGCATGATCTTTAAATTAGTATATGATTATTTTATTTATTTATTCCATGGCTTATGTGTTTTGAAGGTTATAATTCCTTTGATAATATCATGTTTAATTGATCCATGTGAGATTTAAGGTGGGAAGGATGTTTTAATTAGATTTTTAAATGAAAATGAAGTATAAAGTAGAGAAGGGCTTAAGAGTAATTAAAGTTTAGGGATTTAGTTGTAGAAGTTGAGTCTTGGAGGACCTTTGAGGAAAATGTTGATATTTATCCTTTTATAAATAAAAACCCTCATCCTAATCTCTTCTTCCATCACCTTCTTCCTTCTTCATCTTCTTCCTCCAGCCAAGACTCTTTCCAAACCCTAAACCCTTCTCAAAATTCTAGTAAATTCATCATTGCTCCGTTTCCAAGTTTGATTGCGGATTATTGATCACAGCGGCGAGGAGTATTCATCTATCCGAAGAAAACTTCTTGTTCTTTTCATATTTTTCCAAGTAAGTTATTATGGCCTTCCTTTCTATGTTGAGCATATGAATTTAATTCAAGTGAAATTGTGTTATAAACTATCTTTGGAACTGATTTTTCTAAATTTCTTGGCTTGGAAGTGGTTAGAGAAGGTTTGGGAGAAGAACTTGCAAAAGGGTAATGGAATAGTGCATTGGTGGTATGTTAGAGGGTGTATAGATGTTCTATGGCATGATTTGATTATGTTGATGTGTTAAAATTGGTATAGGAACTAGTTTTGGTCGGATTGGGAGTGTTATTGGTCTTGGAAAAACAGAGTAAGGTGAGAAAATGGGACTTGGTGGGAACGATTCTTGGTATGCACGATCTGGTGTCTGATTTTGGTCTTGGCACGAGTCGTGCCAAGGAGCACGAGTCGTGCCCTTGTGCCACTCGTGAGCACGAGTCGTGAAGAATAGCCCAAGTCGTTCTGAGTAGCTTGTGGGAAAAAGGCACGAGTCGTACCATATGGCACGAGTCGTGCCCTGCACCAGAAAATATGAATTAACTTGTAAAGCTTAGAATTATATGCAACTTAGAAAATGATTGAACCTTTGCAGCGTAAGATGAATTAGAATACCTTAGCTATATAATGAGGTCTCACGTAGTAAAGATGAAATTGGGGAGGTAGTCTAAATACCACGTGGAATCGGGTTGAAAGTCATTATTGTTTAAGAGCCAAAGTTTATAGAAACTTGGTATTTGATTATGGAAATTAAAAAGGAAGTCATGAAATGGGATATGGTGAACGCGTAGAGTTAGTTGTATATTGTTATACTCCTACGTGATTACTTTGGAATGATTATATGTTAAAATGGTGCGTGAAATAATTGTTGCACGACATCATTTGTTTGATCTTGAGCATACGTGTTATTATTTGATTATGGTAACTCAATAGTGTATATAGATATGTGACACTATTTGGAGATTGAACATGAGTAATCATACCATGTTATATGTTGTTATCCCTATGTGTGGATTTAATTTCAAGTAACTGTTACGTGCTTGAACGTGAATGTGAATGTGTTCAATATCAGCTGATATTTCGGGGGTATAATGGAACACGACCACTTATGAGAAGTTGTAACATAAGGTGCTCGGATTTCATTATACCTGTGTCCGTTTCCACCCCACTGCGGCCACAGTTTGGGGCTCAGTTACTATGAATATGCCTAAGCAGTTCATAGGATACTGATACCTTACATGGTTTCCTGGAAAATGGGTCTTGTAAGGCGTGAATAGGCTTAAGCCGTTCACAAGAAAATGGATTTCATTCCGAGAAAGTACGACTGCTTATTCAGACGGGAAAAAGGTAAGATCAGGTAACGTAATGTGTTAATTTGTGCTTAATATGATGTTGAACAACTTGTTTACGTGTTGCATCTATTTGGCATCTTGCTGCATACATAATAGCTTACTGAGATTCTTTCTCACCCCGTCTCCCTTTAATTTTTTTAGATCCCGCTGAGACAGGAGGTCAGGACCGGTGAGGCCAGGAGCCTGGTTGGCTCGTCTTTTGGTTGTCAGGGTACGTTTTGCTAGGAGGGTTAGGTTGGTTGATATATTCTTTTGGGGAAAGTTGTAAATAACTTTTATAAATGTTTTCAAGTTATGGTTTGTAAATTAATGTGGTATGGTTGTAAATGTGATAGTAAAGCCTTTCTTTTGTTGTGAAATGAATGAAGGCAAGTTAATATCTTGAACCGGTTTCTTAAACATTTTATTTAGAAGCGAGCATGTCAAAATTTTATTAAAACATCATTTGGTTTGAAATGATTTTTGAAAAAGGGTTTCTTCTAAGTCGGGTCGGGTTGGGGACCCTACCATCGGGGCACGAGTTTATAGGTCCCGAGGTTGGGGAGGCCCCACAGTTGGTATCAGAGCTAAGGTTAGATGTCAAGGGTAGAAGTCGAGTCTAAGGGGGAGTGTGATGTCTGACGTCGAGTGTTTGATGCAGGGAAATTGTGTGATGGCTGATACTGGTAAAGGACAACAAAGGGTGGAAGGAGATCCAGAAGCAGGGGGATCCGGAGGGGATCCAAATGTGGATTTGATGAACATGTTCCGGTCTTTTATTCAGGGTATGGCAGCTCAAGGCCTAGGTCAGCAACAACAACAAGAAGGGCGACAAGCGCACGGATTGGAAAAGTTTGTTAAGTTGGCTCCACCTAGCTACAATGGAGATCCGGATACAGCTAAGGCAGAAAGATGGTTGGAAGCGATGGAAAAGATCTTTGTGGCAATGGGAAGCTCAGATGAGGAGAAGGTTCGATGTGCCGTGTTCAAGTTGGAAGGGCCAGCCGAGCATTGTTGGCAAATTCTCAGGGGGAGTTGGGAAAGAGAGCATACTCCACAGACATGGAATAATTTCACTCGGAGTTTCAGGGAGCATTTTATACCAATGGTGACGAGGGATAAGAAAGAAGCGGAATTTCTGAAGCTGGAACAAGGAACAATGTCCGTGGCTCAGTATTCATCAAAGTTCACTGAATTGGCAAGGTACTGCCCTCATCTTGTACCGGATGAGCAAAGGAGAGTTTATCGGTTTGTGAAGGGATTGAGATTAGAGTTCAGAAAGCAATTGTTGACCCATGACTTTCCTACTTATCAAGCGGCGGTAAATATGGCTTATAGAATAGAGAATGACATTGAGGAGCACCGGGGCAAGCATGAAGGTGGTGGATTCAAATCCAAGTTCTCAGGTCAAGGTTCAAGTCAGCAGCGGAGTCAACCAAAGACTACTACTCCTGGAGGGGCTAAAGGAGGAAGTGTTAGTGGTTCTGTTCATCCAGCACCTAGCAAAGTTGGTACTGTGTGTAATTGGTGTAAGAGGGGTGGTCATTCGGAAGAGAATTGTTGGGCGAAACAAGGGAAGTGTATTAGTTGCGGCGAGATGGGACACTACCGAAGAGACTGTCCAAAGTTTATCCGAAGTCAGGCTGCGGGTGGCAGACCGCAGGGGGTTCCGCCAAGGAGTGGTGTTAAGAGGGATGTCGAAGGAAAACCTAAGGAGAGAGTTCCGGGTAGGGTGTTTGCCCTAGGACGTGGCGAGGTAGATCCGTCAGCGGTCATTAGAGGTATAGTCCCTGTCTCGGGGTCAGGGCTCGTATTCTTATCGACCCTGGATCGTCTCATTCGTATGTTGCATCTCATTTTGCATTCACATTGCATAAAATGCCCAAGATGTTGCCTTATCTGTTAGAGGTGTCTACTCCCATTGGAGAGTGCCTCGAGTCTTCTTTGATCTATCATGATTGTGAGGTGCTTATATGTGGTCATGTGTTGCCCGTGGATTTGGTAGAGTTACCAATCCGGGACTTTGATGTTATCTTAGGCATGGATTGGTTAAGCAATTGTCATGCCTTGGTGGATTGTCGCAAGAAGCGCGTCACCTTTTCTATGCCTAATGTGCCTGTATTTGTCTTTGACGCTGATAAATCATTGTTTGGCATAAATGTGATATCTGCATTGAAAGCTAGGAAGTTGTTGTCAAAGGGGTGTGAGGGTTATTTGGCTTATGCGGTCGATGTTCGTAAGAAATCCCCCGAGCTGTCCCAAGTACCTATTGTGAATAAATTCAGTGACGTGTTTTCAACTGAATATGCTATGCCTCCTGATAGAGAAATAGAATTTTGTATTGATCTTGTACACAGTACCTCACCCATTTCTAAGGCTCAGTATAGAATGGCTCCGGCGAACTTAAAGAATTGAAAGTACAATTGCAAGAACTTCTTGATCGGGGTTTCATTCGTCCTAGTGTATCACCTTGGGGAGCGCCAGTATTATTTGTTAGAAAGAAGGATGGTACGCTACGATTGTGTATTGATTACAGGTTGTTGAACCAAGCCACTGTTAAGAACAAATATCCGTTGCCTCACATTGATGACCTTTTCGATCAACTACAAGGTTCGGTTATCTACTCCAAATTGGATTTGCGTAGTGGTTATCACCAGTTAAAGATTAGAGCGGAGGATATCCCTAAAACTGCATTCAGAACGAGGTATGGACACTATGAATTTCTTGTGATGCCTTTTGGATTGACAAATGCCCCAGCTGTGTTTATGGACTTGATGAATCGAATCTTCAAACCTTATCTTGATAATTTTGTGGTGGTTTTCATCGATGACATTTTGGTATACTCTAAATCACGGGAGGAGCATGAGGAGCATTTGAGAATCGTCTTGTCCTTGCTTCGGGAGAAGCAATATTGTTTGCTAAATTCAACAAATGTGAGTTTTGGCTTGAGAGGATTTCTTTTCTTGGCCATGTGGTATCACGTGATGGAATTACCGTAGATCCTGCGAAGATTGAGGCAATAGTCAACTGGAAGCCGCCGTCTACAGTGACAGAGGTTCGCAGTTTCCTTGGCCTAGCGGGATATTATCAGAGGTTTATTGAGGGCTTTTCACAGATTGCAACGCCATTGACTCGTTTGACTAGGAAGGAGGTTCCTTTTGTGTGGGATGAGAAGTGTGAGGCTAGTTTTAATGAATTAAAGAGGAGATTGACTTCGGCTCTGATCCTTACCTTGCCAGATGGGTGCGAGGATTTTGTCATTTATAGTGATGCTTCTAAAGAGGGATTGGGGTGTGTTTTGATGCAAAGGGGAAAGGTCATTGCGTATGCTTCACGGAAACTATCACCAGCAGAGCAAAATTATCCCACTCACGACATGGAGTTAGCAGCTATTGTATTTGCCTTACACAAGTGGAAACATTATTTATATGGAGCTAAATTTGAGATATTCACGGATCATAAAAGTTTGAAGTACTTATTCACCCAGAAGGAGCTCAACAACAGACAGAGGCGATGGTTGGAGCTCCTGAAGGATTATGATTGTACCATCTCGTATCACCCGGGGAAAGCGAATGTAGTAGCAGACGCTATTAGCCGTAAGGCCCATCTCTCATCTTTGAGATCGCGAGAAGTGAAGAGTCATATGTTGTTTGCGAATGTGAGAGCCGTTCCAACTCTTTACGGGGATCTTTTGGAAGCTCAACAGAAGGATGAGGAATTGAAGAAAATCCGAGAAAAGTTGCAAGATGGAAAAGCAAGTGAATTTTCAGTGAATAAAGAGGGGATTTTAACTTTCAGGGGTCGAATTTGTGTTCCTTCGTCTCCGGAGATTAAAAGACAAGTGTTAGAAGAGGGTCACAAATCCAAGTTTGCCGTTCACCCCGGGAGCACAAAAATGTATCAAGATCTAAAGAGAGGATATTGGTGGAATGGAATGAAAAAGGAAATTGCCGAGTTTGTATCCAAGTGTTTAACGTGTCAACAAATTAAAGCGGAGCATCAACGACCGGCGGGATTGCTACAACCATTGGAAATTCCGGAGTGGAAATGGGAAGGCATTTCGATGGATTTTGTTACGGGATTGCCTCCTACACCTAAGAAGATGGACAAGATATGGGTGATCGTAGATCGGTTAACTAAGTCTGCACATTTCCTACCTGTGTCAATCAAGTATTCCTTAGAGAAGTTGGCCCAGTTGTACATCCGAGAGATAGTGAGATTACACGGAGTACCGGTTACCATTGTGTCGGATAGAGATCCACGGTTCACCTCCCGGTTTTGGAGAGCATTACATGAAGCATTGGGGTCAAAGTTGAGTTTCAGTACCGCTTTTCACCCTCAGACCGATGGACAAACGGAGAGAACGATTCAGATCCTCGAGGATATGCTTAGAGCATGTGTTATGGATTTTCAAGCATCTTGGGAAGATCATCTACCTCTTGTAGAGTTCGCCTACAATAACAGTTACCAGTCCAGTATAGAGATGGCACCTTATGAGGCTTTGTACGGAAGGAAATGTCGGTCTCCAATCTGTTGGGATGAAGTTGGCGAGGCAAGACTTTGGGGTCCGGACTTGGTGAGAGATTCGACCGAGAAGATAAAGGTGATTCGAGATAGGCTAAAGACAGCTCAAAGTCGACAGAAGAGTTATGCGGATACGAGAAGAAGGGAATTATCATTTCAGGTGGGAGACTTCGTATTTTTGAAGATTTCGCCAAGAACGGGTATCAAAAGGTTTGGGAACAAAGGGAAGCTAGCACCGAGATTCATTGGGCCGTTTGAGATTCTAGAGAGGGTGGGCGAGTTAGCATACCGTTTGGCTCTCCCTCCATCTTTATCTTCACTTCATGACGTATTTCATGTGTCCATGCTACAGAAGTATTGTTATGACCCTTCGCACATATTGAGTTCACCTCCCGAGGATGTTAGAGCGGATATGACCTATGTTGAAGTTCCATTGAGAATTTTGGAGCGACAAGTTAAGGAGTTGCGTACCAAGAGCATTCTCGTGGTTAAGGTTTTATGGAAGAATCACACGATAGAGGAAGCTACGTGGGAATTGGAATCAGAAATGAGAGAGAAGTACCCTAGCTTGTTCGATCATTCCGGTAAGTGAAAGTCAAATTCGGGACGAATTTGGTTTAAGGGGAAGTGAGTGTCGCGACCCCAACTCTAGGCACTGTTTAGGACGTGGAGCACGTGGGAATGGGGGTTGCACTTCATTTTCTTTTACTCATTGCATGATCTTTAAATTAGTATATGATTATTTTATTTATTTATTCCATGACTTATGTGTTTTGAAGGTTATAATTCCTTTGATAATATCATGTTTAATTGATCCATGTGAGATTTAAGGTGGGAAGGATGTTTTAATTAGATTTTTAAATGAAAATGAAGTATAAAGTAGAGAAGGGCTTAAGAGTAATTAAAGTTTAGGAATTTAGTTGTAGAAGTTGAGTCTTGGAGGACCTTTGAGGAAAATGTTGATATTTATCCTTTTATAAATAAAAACCCTCATCCTAATCTCTTCTTCCATCACCTTCTTCCTTCTTCATCTTCTTCCTCCAGCCAAGACTCTTTCCAAACCCTAAACCCTTCTCAAAATTCTAGTAAATTCATCCTTGCTCCGTTTCCAAGTTTGATTGCGGATTATTGATCACGGCGGCGAGGAGTATTCATCTATCCGAAGAAAACTTCTTGTTCTTTTCATATTTTTCCAAGTAAGTTATTATGGCCTTCCTTTCTATGTTGAGCATATGAATTTAATTCAAGTGAAATTGTGTTATAAACTATCTTTAGAACTGATTTTTCTAAATTTCTTGGCTTGGAAGTGGTTAGAGAAGGTTTGGGAGAAGAACTTGCAAAAGGGTAATGGAATAGTGCATTGGTGGTATGTTAGAGGGTGTATAGATGTTCTATGGCATGATTTGATTGTGTTGATGTGTTAAAATTGTTAGTGTGTGTGCCCTAGGCTTATAGTTTCTATAAACCTTGTTGTATCATCTTTATCATTAATAAAGGAGAAATTTTATTTTGATTAATATATGTTTTGCATGTTTATTATATTAATCTGTGTCCCTAGTTATTTAGTGTAAGTTGGTAATGGATGATCATAGAGATGATCATATGCATAGAGATGCACATTACAAACTTGTAAATAACTAGTATAATTGTCAATGGATAATCATATGATGATTATATGCATAGAGATGCACATTGAAATTATGGGTACTTGTTAGAGAACAAGTGACTGGACTTGACCCGTATGAGATTTATGTCATGGTCAAATGTCATAATTAAATCTCATATGGTTACTTCATTTAGTCCCTAAACCTGAGATTATCATGACCTTACATATGATGAAAGTCATGTTTGATTTTAGTCAAACGGTATCTTAACACGATATCTATAAAGGCTATCTTTGGCATGATCGGATTCATGATGGGAAGGATGATAAGTCAAGATGGAATTTGTCCCTCGAAAGAGAGATGTTTTGCTTGGGCCCCTTCGATGAGTGATAATGATGAAAGAGTGTGGCCACACCCCAATGTGATTGGATTATCATTATACTCAAGATCGAGAAAGCATTGAACAAATACAAGTTGACGTGAACCATGACTTGTGTTCAATATAACATCGTGAGACAAAGGGAGAAATGGAAGTGTACCATTGGAAACGTGAACTCTTACGTTGTGTTATTTGGGTAGACATAATGGCTTGCTAGAGTCCGCTTATGTCTTATGAGGGTCGATATGATCGAACTCATTGCCAACATAATACAATCCTATTGGGTCACACACAAATAGAATAAATTGGTTGAACCGGGAAGAATGATTGAGAGTCTCAAGATTTGGCTACATATGTCGTGCGACATATTAAGCCAATGGCTTAATATACCGCGCGACATAATAAGCCCGTACGCGGTTTTGACACTGTCTCTCCTAATACGATTAGGAAACGTATTCTTACTATTGTAGTATAAATACAGGGTCCGTCATACCTAATTAGCCACCAATTTTTCAATAAATTCTCAATAAAAAGTTCTCTCAATATTCTTCCATAGGTTTTGGAATCTAGCAATTCCCAACCCGAGAATCGTTCTCGACATTCATATTTGTGTGGATTACCAAAAGAGGGTCTTAATTTGTTCTAACAAAGCAAAGGCCTAGAGTTCAAATACAAGATCCAAAGAAGTTGAAGATTCGAAGATTTGAAGATCAAAAAGTTTGTGATTACGAATCACATAATTATCCGTTCGATAGCTCAAGACCGGAAAGCAATTAAGGTTGGTAAATTCTATCTCATAGGAATTCAATTTAATCGTATAGAACGGATCTTAGGGCTTGGGTTTTGTGTTAATTTGATGCTTAATTCCGCTGCGCATGGACCCATAAAACCCAACAAAGGGTATCGAGCCCCGTTCATATGGTTAGATTCGAATTGGCATGCTAGAAAGTTGTTATAAATTGTTTATAAATGTTCTAGGCTTGCTTTGTATGAGTTAGATTTAATTGTTTATGAGAAACAATTTGCTAATCTGCGAAAATCGTTTTCTGATTATGTTGAATTAAATCCGTAAAAGCTGTTTACTTGATTTGATTGCTATATGATTGGAATTGATTGAAATTCGTAAAATTGCCAAACTGGCAACTTATGTCGTGCGACATAGTTGGCCACGAGGAGAAAATCTGGTAATCTGGCTAGTTATGTCACGCGACATACTTAGCCACTGGCTAGTTATGTCACGCGACATAATAAGCCAAATCTGGGCAGAGTTAGTTTGTTTAATTTTTCTGCTAATCTGTGATTGTGTTTACAATCTGAGAAGTTTTATGTCTTAATCTGGATGCTATAAATTTCTGGAAATTAAGTTTATAGGTCTATGATAGATTAATTCATTATTTATGCATGCTTAATTAATTTAAATGTGTTTTTATTAATTATTGCGATGCATGAATTATTTGTTCTTAAGTGTTAAGAATTTTATTAGATGTTTAGTTGAAACATTGAATTGAGAATTCCTAAATGTTTGATTGAAACATTAAATTTTTGGTTTTCGATTGTTTATGAGAAACAAGTCGGTTTACGCAAAATTTGAAGGAATTTGATTGTTTATGAGAAACAAATCTGTTTATAAATCTATGTCGAGAATTGTATAATAATTATGCTTGCTTAATTAATTAAAAGGTGTTTATTTAATTGTTGCGTTGCATAATTATTGAGTGTTCTTATGTTTGCTTAATTGTTTAAAAAGTGATTTTATTAATTATTGCGTTGCATGAAGAACTCGTTATAATTCTAGAATGTTTTTGAACATTGAATTATAGTTCACTAATTGTTTATGTGAAACAAGTTAGTGTCTCGATTGTTTATGAAACAAGTCGGTTTTACAAGTAAGATTATGCCGCAATCAAACCGATATTGTAGTTGTACATGTCTAGGAGAGTTCTGTCTAAGGATTGGGTACTTAAGTAGTCCTTGTGGCTCACCGGTTTCACTGGGAACTTACCCGGTGTACTTTACAGCTTATCTTTGTTGACATGCTTATGATCTATTTTAAAGAACCTTCATTTAATGTTTAAGTTTTATGCCACCCCGAAAGTAAAACACTTGAGAAGTATTGGGATAGGTTGATGTAGTTTCGACTCGTTGGGTGCATCATTCTATTCTAAGTATGGAGCAAGATGAGATAATGGTTGATGTAGTTTCGACTCGGTTGGGTGCATCGTTCCATGTATCTCATACGTTTGAAATTGGTTAGACTTAATTGGTGCTTTCAAAAGAGTTTTGACCCAAGGCATAAGATGAGATTAAAACATGTTTTGACATATGATGTATAAAATCTCATAAAGGATCTAAGAGTCACATATGATGTGATTGATAAATGTTATCTACCTAAATAACTTAATTTTGGGCATTGACTCAGCTTAAACCAAAATTGAAGTGAAATATGGATCTTAGCCCATTATAATTATATGATACATGCTTGTATTTGAAGGTGTATAATTTAATGGGAGTATTTGTGAAATACATTATTTGCTCTTAAATGATAAATGTGTTGATATTGATATGTGTTCATATAATTTGTATATTTTGTTGTAGAAGTAGCATTATATAATGATAATTGCGATTCGTCCTTATGAAGGACAAAGTTCGAAAGGAATGATACAAATAATTTTGATTGGATCAAAAAGCCTAAAGAATGGTTCTTAGGTAAATTTGTACGTTCTTGACGAACTGCCTTACCGAACCCATTGCAAATGTTGCAAAGGGCAAATAAGGAAGCAACATTAGAAACATATTGATGATTCGACAATATTGCTTGCCTTGTAATTGCCACCATGTTTAAAGGCTCTTATGAAGAACCTTGAACATATGGGAGTCACTTTTGTTCTAGAATAACGCAAAGGAAACGTTCCAAGTGCGAGCTAGGCAAAAGATGTATGTTGTGGTGAAGACCCTTAATGCATGAGATGCAACAAGGAGCAATCCGCAAAAGTGTTAATGGTTAACACAAGAAAGGGGTTCATAAAGGAAAACAAAGTAGGTAAAGCAAAGGTTGCTAAACCTAAGACAAAAGTTGTCGTAGAAGCCAAGAGGCTAAACCCAAAGTGTCTCAAAGGATGCAGCTTTTGTCATTTGCAATGAGATTGTCATTGGAAGCAAAGTTGCAAGGCTTATTAGGAAGGCCTAAAAAGTGAAGAAGGGCAATATGATTGCTACAACTTCAAGTATCTATATGATAGATATTTTCCTTTCGACTTCTTGTTCTTGGGTATATGATACCGGACATGGAATCCCACATTTGTTTAAATGTGCAAGGAACAGAGAATAGAAAGCTACTCAAAGAAGGTAAATTAAACCTATGTGTAGAATGGAGCAATGGTTGCTACATTAGGCATAGGGACTTATGAAGTCACTTTACCTTGTGAAGTAGTACTTGTTTTGAACAAGTATGACTACGTTCCGGATTTGAGTAGAAGTATTATTTTCGTTTCTTAAATGGATGATAAAGGATATAATTTTCTTATTTTCAATAAGAAGTTTTATATTTATTTAATGATATGCCTTATTGTACTGCATATGTCATTAAATAGTCTTCATATCCTTGATGATGAGAAACAAAATAATATTGAAGATATCTATAATATCAATGGGAAATCTAAACCGAATAATATGAACAACGCGTTCATATGGCATTGCCGGCTTGGTCAAATAAATAAGAAACACATATCTAAACTCCATTAACATGGACTTTTAGACTCATATGACCATGAATCATTTGAGGAATGTGGATCTTGTTTATTGGGATTATTGACCAAACCACCCTACACTCAAAGTAAAGTGGGAGGGCTAGTGGACTTATTGGTCATTATACATGAGATGTATGTGGACTATTAAGCGAAAGATTGCTAGGGGGAGGATTTCAGATTTCATCATATTTCACTAAAGACTTATCTAGATATGACTATGTCTATCTGATGAAGTCCAAAGGTGAATCGGTTGAGATGTTTCGAACATTTCAAGATGAAATACAAAACAACTTGGTAAAATTATTAAGCACTTTGATTAGATCAAAGTGATGGATATTTGAGCCAAGAGTTTGACAATCATCTCAAAACTATGAAATCGTTTCGCAGTTGACTCCACCCTAACATCACATTGTATGGTGTGTCTGAGAGGAGGAATTGAACCTTGTTAGACATGGTTCATTCGATGATGTGTCAAGTTGACTTTCCTAATTTCTTTTGAGGATATGCATTAGAAATAATGCGGTTACACTGAATTGAGTCCTTACTAAATCTGTTCCTAAGGGCCCACATGAGATGTGGCATGGAAGAAAACTTAGTTTGTCTTTCATGAAGATTTGGGGTTGCGAAGTCTTTATGTAAAGAGACTTGTCTCTTATAAGTTAGCACCAAATCGACAAAGTTATTTTCTAAAATTAATCTTACAACCACAAAGAGAACAAAACGTTTGTTGCTCTATACGATTTGTTTCTTGAGAAATAGTTTCTCAATAAAGAATCTAGTGGGAGTAAAATCAATCTTGAAAAGAGTTCAAGAACCCGAAAATAATATGGAACCAAGAGTAGAGACGGAACCAAGTTCCACGAAAGAGTTGTGGAAACGGTTCGAGATGCACAAGTCCATCGTAGATTGGATAGGTCACGATCCGAACTAAAGGAATAGTGATTTCTTGTTGCGGAAAGTGATGAAGTGGAAGTCATTGAGAATGACGATCCTACTTACTATCTTGAGGCGATGTCCACTCTAATTTGGATAAATGGTTAGGAACCATGGAATCCGAATTACAATCCATGCTTTGACAATCAAGTTTGGAACCCGATTGGGCTATCCTAAAGTGTAAAAACTAAAGGGTGCAAGTAGGTCTTCAAGACCGACATGGATGGGAAGATGTATACTTTCATGACTAAGGATTGTAACAAAGGGATTTAGGCAAATTCGCATAGTATTAACTATGATGGAACCCTTTTCCACCATTAGCCATACAATGACAAAGTCTATTAGGAATTTCAATTGCCATTATCACATATTGTGACTATGTGATATGACAAATGGATGTCAAACGACTTTCTTTAAATGGAAAGATTATTAAGGATGTGTAGAGTACACAACCCGAATAGTTTGTCGATCCAAGAAACTCTAATAAAGTATGCATGTTGCGAAGATCCATAAGATGGAGTTAAAGCAAGCTTCAAGGAATTAGAATCTTCGTTTTGATGGATTGGTCAAAGAGTTTGACTTCATCAAAGGACAAAGATGAATCTTGTGTATGCATGAAATTCAAGGGAGCGTAGTATTATTTCTATTGTTTTATTACAATGATATCTTACTCATTGGAAAAACAAGTTCCGACACTTAAGACTGTCAAGTCTTGATCAAGGAAAGGTTTCTCAATGAAAGATATGGGTGAAGCCGCTTACATCCTTGGCATCAAGATCTATAGAGATAGATCTAGAAGGATAAATTGGTTTGAGTCAAAGTGTTCACATTGACAAGATTCTTAGAAGAGTCTAAGAAGAGTAACTTGTCAATGGATCATGGTACTTCTCTTAGCAATACCTCATTGTCTTATGACAACCCGATGAGCAAAAGGGAAATGAATGAAGTTCCATATGCTTCTAAGATTTGGATCTGTCATGTATGCCATGATTTGTACTAGACTCGACGTTTCATATGCTCTAAGCATGACGAGTTGATACCAATTTGATCCTGTTAAGAACCATTGGATGGCAGTCAAGATGATCCTTAAGTACTTAAGAAGAACTAAGGATACGTTCTTGACATATGGAAGTTAATCTTGTTGTAATGGTTACAAAGATGCTAGCTTCCAAACTGACAAAGTTATTTTAAAATCGCAATTAAGATTTATGTTTATGCTTATTAGAGGTGCAGTTTTGATTGGAAGAGTTCCAAGCAGAAATTGTAGCCAATTCTACTACTAAGGCCAAATTTTAGCAACATATGATGTGGCTAAAAGAGGCAGTTTGGATCAAAAGTTCATTAGTGTTTTGGAAATGTTCCAAGTATCACTAATCGGTGAAACTCTTGTTATGACTATAGTGGTACCACTTGTGCTAACAATGGAACCAAGGTCACAACAACGATCCAAACACTCACTTAGACGTTCTTTGAGGAATTCATAAAGAATGAGAAGACGTTAAAATATACAAAGTATCAACCGATGATGACATAAGGGATTCACTTACAAAGACCCTCGCAGAGCGAGAATCATGACGGTCATGTTAGATCCATGAGTATTCGATACATAAATGGAGCCTAGTGCAAGTGGGAGCCGTTAGTGTGTGTGTGCCACTAGGCTTATAGTTTCTATAAACCTTGTTGTATCATCTTTATCATTAATAAAGGAGAAATTTTATTTTGATTAATATATGTTTTGCATGTTTATTATATTAATCTGTGTCCCTAGTTATTTAGTGTAAGTTGGTAATGGATGATCATAGAGATGATCATATGCATAGAGATGCACATTACAAACTTGTAAATAACTAGTATAATTGTCAATGGATAATC